>CAUYQV010135286.1:0-44176 GCA_963574575.1 Galagoides demidoff
TTTTTTTTTTTTTTTTTTGAGACAGAGCCTCAAGCTATCCCCCTGGGTAGAGTGCCATGGCATCACAGCTCATAGCAACCTCCAACTCCTGGGCTCAAGCGAGTCTCCTGCCTCCGCCTCCCAAGTAGCTGGGACCATAGGCACAGCACCCCACAACACCCGGCCATTTTTTGGTTGCAGCCATCATTGTTGTTTGGCGGCCCGGGCTGGGGATTCGAACCCGCCATCTTAGGTGTATGTGGCTGGTGCCTTAGCCGATTGAGCCACAGGCACCGAGCCAATTTTTTATTACTTCTTATAAAATGAAGTAGTTACAGATTTTCCAATCCAAGTTCTCTATTACAGATGTAGAGGATTAGTACATGTTTAATGGATATATTTGCCCAGTGTTCTCAGTGATTGACTTCTCTGCAGAAAACCACTGCAGGCAGCTCAAATAAAAGAAGACTCATACTAAAGACCGAAGTGAAATGTTGCCAAACTTTATGAGGATTGTTAAAAGTCAAAGTAAAGTTCTTCATCTCTTGGTGGCCAAAGAAATTTTTATGCCTGGTCTGTCACTTTGTGTTTCTGCCATCTCCATTCCCTTCCTTTCCTCTGTACTTTTATATGTGCTTATTGTGCGTGTCTCCAAATGGCATCTTCAACCCCATATTTTGCATGAGATTTCAACCAACTATCCCACTACAGTTGGTCAGAGGTCAAGACCTATTTTAGGCATTCATTCCCCCAAATAATCAACTGTGTCCAAAGGAATGAATATTTGGTATGTCCCCAGTACAAGCCTAGGGACAGGTTAAGCAGTGCCACATGTCTCCATCTGTATGAGCTGACCAATCATACCTTTCATTTAATACAGAATCTAAAGCTTGCTTTCTAAGTGAAAAGGGAAAGTGAGGCATGGGCTTCATGATAAGTATTTTCTATTAGAAAGCCCAATCCTTAAAAGACATAGCAGGCAAGAATAAACAAGATATTAAAACTGTCAGATCTTAGAACCTCAGGCAACAAGGCCAAGTGTGAGCCATGCTTTTCTTCTGTCACTCTTATGTCCTCTGGGACTCTTCTATAAAGGTGACCATTTTATTCATCTAGGGGGAAATGGATGAATGCATGCAATAAGAAGTTACTACCAAAACAAAAGCAACCATGATGCTTGGCTAGTGTGAAAGGATGGCAGCCACATGACCATGGCAGTTGTGACAAATTCAGACTCTGTCCTCAGTTGACACCTCAATCAGGGAAGTCTTCATACTGGTTAGACCACAGTGTGGTTATGCAGCTATTAAAATTATAGACTCCAATAACCTAATGGAAAATAAATATATAAATTAAAATGCTCCTGCAAGAGGTTGAATGTAATACTAAAAATTCAATTTAACAAGTGGACTTTGACAATGCAATCTATATGCATAAGAATTTCTTCTTGAAAACAAAGAATTTGTACTCTTTAAATTCTATAAGTCACTATGTATCTTGACTCCATTCATATGTATTTAAATATTTTGATGACTTGTCAGTTGTACGTATGTACAGAGTAGATAGATTTGATGGCTGATTTTCTTGGGGTTGCTTTTGTTCTGGTAGTAACTTATTGGGAATTCGGTAAAAACAGTTTCTGTCCCTATATCTCAATGAATTTGAGTGAAATACTGGCCAGCTTTTAGAAACCATCGTCTTGAATGGGAATGTAATGCATTTTCTTTTCTTTTCTTTTCTTTTTTTTTTTAGAGACAGAGTCTGACTTTGTCACCCTTGGTAGAGTGCCATGGCATCACAGCTCACAGCAACCTGCAACTCCTGGGCTTAGGCGAATCTCTTGCCTCAGCCTGCCAAGTAGCTGGGACGATTGGCACCTGCCACAATGCCCGGCTATTTTTTGTTGCAGTTTGGTGGGGGCCAGGTTTGATCCCACCACCCTTGGTATATGGGGCTGGAGTCCTACCCACTGATCCACAGGCACCGCCCTGAATGTGATGCATTTTCTATTGATGCACATATGTGTTTGAAAATCCAATTTGGTCATAGTTTTAAAAAAGTAAATCTTAAACCTCCAGAGGATTTCTTAAGTTAACAATTAGATAATTGGAATCAATGTCATATCTGAAAATTTTATTTCTTTGCTTACATACCAATTATATGAAATTAAATACTCATACACATGCCATGCTAAAACTCTAATTCCCAGCTTCATAATCTATTTGTAAGACTGTGTCTTATTTTTAATGAGACCATTATTTGATATAGCAGCATCACTTTAGTGATCATTAGGAAGGAGATTCTTTTCAATCCTCAGCAAATTCAACTGTTCCTTATCTATACTTTTACAAAAAAAGCTTAATACTTAAAATTTCCTTATAGTTTCTTATTTCAATATATATAATTAAAAAATATACAGGATGAGAGGAAGCAATCAAATATATACACATAAAAAACACTCAAGAGTGATTATAGTACAGTGATTGTGTTCAGTATCTGAGCCATGTGGAAGTAGAAAACAGAAGGTAATAGAACATTATTCTTAATTCAGCACACAAGTATACATTTATTTTGTAGTAATGGTATGATTAGTGAGTAGAGAGTAACACTCATTGAATATTTTATATACCATTCATATATAATGTCTTCTGAAATCATTGTCGTCATCCTGAGAATAAAGTCTAATTTCCATTTTAAATAGGGAAACCAAGTTTTCAAATTATTTAAAAACTTTTAAGTCACACAACTAGTAAATGGGAAGAGCTGGTCCCTTGTAATCCCATGTCCATATTTATTCTGCCTCATCCACTGTCTGCAAGTTTTGCTTACCACCCTGGTGATTAGATAACCTAATGCAGTGCTGTTCTCTGGAGAAAAATATGTATTTAGGGCGGTGCCTGTGGCTCAAAGGAGTAGGGTGCCAGCCCCATATGCTGGAGGTGGCGGGTTCAAACCCAGCCCTAGCCAAAAACTGCAAAAACAAAACAAAGCAAAAAATATATATTTAAGCCTTCAAAAATATACATTGAATTCACTATAATATCATCTCCCAATATGAAAATTATCCCTCATACAGTATCAGGAGCTTTAAATTTGATTCTTAAATTTTCTTACCTGTTTCACTCATATCGTCAATAATAAATAAAGACTTGATAAGCATATGGATGGCCTTCTCTTAGAAAGTGGCCTTCCCTAGGTGTTGTAGTGACATGCTTGCTACTAGTTGAAAGGAGTAAATGATGTGCCTATAGGGGAGGGGGCAGAGGAGATGTTCAGGCCAGGTTTATTGAAAGGGGAGGGTGACCTGGCTGGGCAATGCAAAGATGGTATCTGTACCCTGGGAGAAGTTAGAGACCACTAGGGGAGCTGTGTGGGGTGGGCACATTCTACAGATTGCCTATCAGGTTAGTGTCTGACAGTGCAGACTTCTCAGGGGTGGGGCCAGATCATTTGTATCTTTGTCTTAGAAGCAGAGGAGGAAAAGGAAGGGAGAAAGGTTTATATGTGGTAGCATTAGGCCCCTCCCCCAATACTAATGATAAAGGATATCCCCCATTCAGGGCTAGACAAGGAACCCCCATTTTCCAGACCTAAGCAGACAGACTTTTCTCTCCAAACTGCATTCTCTCAACACAAATAAGACAGGAGACTCTTTCTGGAATGCACCTCCTGTCTCTTCCCCCTACCCTAGTTGAGGGAATTGCGTTCATTTGTTAATATTCATTGAAAAGGTGTCTTCCATCTACCAAGTCCTGGCCAAATGTAATTCTCAAGACCTTATACCCCTAGACAAAAGGCCCACACAGAAACTTCCCACTTGGGTCTTTCCCTCTGCCAAAAGCTCTAGTGCTTTTTATTCTTTCTGTATTCCTATCTAATAAATTCTGTTTTACCACTGATCTGTAGACTGTGAGTTCATTTTTCATATCTCCAAGGCCAAGGACCTACTGCAGAAAGAACTTCTGTCAACACTACTACCCATACATGGCATACTTGTCTTATTCTCCATCGGTCATGGCTTCCAGGACGTAGTTCTCAATGTGAAGAAAAATGCACATGTACACATGTCTGTAGTGCTCCTCTCTTTCCCAGATCCTGGTGTCCTGAATTGGGGGTGAGAGCAAGGGTGAAGAATGATTCTTATTTGTGACCCTCTGCCTTCCAGAGGCAAATGATTGTTTAGACTTGTTAAGACCAAGGAAGAGGGCAAGCAACTCTTTCCATGAGAATACCACTAATATTTAGTGTCACATGAGATACCTGTGCTTAGAATGAACATCAGGGGTGGCGCCTGTGGCTTAAAGGAGTAGGGTGCTGGCCCCATATGCCAGAGGTGCTGGGTTCAAACCCACCCCAACCAAAAACTGCAATTAAAAAAAAAAAAAAGAATGAACATCAGGGGCTCAGGAACCAAGTTCAGAGAGAGGATGATAGGCACAAAAAATATTGCAAATAAAAGGGACTTTATTAGCAAAGATGCTTGCTTTCTCCGATTTCTACCCAAACCTCATTTGACCTTTTTTCATTGTTGTGTCTGGGAACAAAATAGAAACATCTTCTCTTGGTCTCAGGCAAAGCCCTTCAGCCTTCTGTCTTGTTTATTGGGCACTTGCTAAATTTAGGATGCTTTTTTATTAAGGAGGAAAAAAATGTTTCCTCAACCCTGTTATGTTCAGTGTGTGGGGTCTAGAAAATGAACCACAAAAAGGTATCAGCGGGAGAAAAACAGCTTCACTCATATGCAGATGGGAGCAAACAAAAGAAGTAGGTAGCTGGAGAAATGGTTCAGATTAGAAGCTTATATACCTAACTTAGAACAGGAACAGAGGGGAGTCTTCTATGGGAAGAACAAATTGGTTTCTTTAGGAAAGACAAATTGATTTTTAGGAGAACAAATGGGAGATCAGAAAGTTTGTGATAGTGTTTGTTTATGCAGGTGTGCATGCTCTTCTTCTTCATGGCCATGCAACTCCCCTCCAGAGAGGATTTATGGTAGCTTTGCTCTTGGTCTTCTTCCTGAGAATAGAAGCCACCCTGCAGAGGGAATTTACAGCAGCTTCATTTCCCAGAAGTTTCTGTTTTTAATCAGATCAGGAAATCTCCAAGAAGATATCTTTCTGCATCTGTTGAATCTCAGATATCTTCAATTTAAAATAATCCTTATGCCAACTCGAGGGTATTGAGTGAATACTTCCACTGGGCATTATGGATGCTGCCTTTTGCAACAAGGGAGACATACCATCCACACTCACAGTTTCTTGTTGACCCTGAGTAGCTCTGTTACGGCATTTCATGAGAAAGACTATGCCCTTATTCTTTGAACTGAATCCTCTTTGCTGCTGTTAAGATCATAAGAACAAGAACATTTCATCTGATGACAGAATTTTACAATTCAGACTTTATTGGGGAACCATTGAATTTTGAACAGAAAATCACATTTATAATCGATGTTTATTGGAAAGAGGTTGGATTAGAAAAGACAGAATTTTCTAATGGATGGTTTTTAATAATAATGATCAAAGTGATAGTTAAAATGATAGTAAGTTTACCTATTATGTGTCATCATTGGCCCCTGTCTCCTTTCATATGAAAATAAGTGATGCAGGTAAAGCTCAACGTGCTGTTATCAGGCATCCTGAACCTTAAATAAATTAATTGTCACACAATCTTATTTGGTCCACGCTTATCGATAGAGAGTGAAAAATTAGAAATGTCAAGTGACTTGACACAAGTCACGTTGCTGTGAGGGGTAGAACCAAGATTGACCCCAGACCTGCTTGACTAATCCATGCCAGGAGTGAGGGATACCTGGGGAAAAGCTGAGCCAATTGAAATGGAAAGGTAAAAGGAAAGAAGGAATGAAGGGATCAATAGTATGACTTTGATCTGGTCAATATTATTACTTTGAAGTTACCATTATTGTATTATATAGAATATATTGATATTATTGCTTTGCTGATTGACTTGGTAACGACTGTATGCTTGAAGTAAGGAGATGAGAATAAAGCTGAGAATGATGTAAGGAAACCTGTCTTAACTATTTTTTTTGACAGAAATTATGAGGGAAGGATCTATGGGAAAGATGATACTTTCTTCAACGTTAGGCATCTTGAGTTCAGTGAATGGCAATATCAGTATCTTCCCTTTTAAGTTGTTCGGCAGTAATTTTTGAGTATACTCTATGTCTACACACTGAGGATACTTGAATTTTAGCAGACACCTTCCCAGCTTTTGAGGAAATCTGGGCTAGCTGATTATGAAATGCTTCCATGTATTTAATAGGTAGATAATAATTTCAGAGAGCTTTGTAAGCAGATCTATTTGTTGGGCAAGAATGACACTGGTGGCCCTCTACGGTGGTCTCTCGTTATGTGGTTCACACACAGTCCCATGGAAGAGGAGCTGAAGAAGACATGAGCAGTGCATCCACCTCCAGTCCCAGCAGCTGCCCCCTGGCCACCCTTGCCCTTGATGTGCAGAAACTTCATGCAGAGTAGGGATGGAGCACTGACTAAGGAAGGTCCCTATGTCTGTGCCTCAGCCCTGGAAACAGGCTCAGGCCTTTTGGCAATGGGGATCCCTCCCTTTCAATGGGAGGAGGCAAGGTGTGGGCTCCAGCTGAGTCCCTACAGAGCTCATCCTGAGGAGTGCATCCACAGAACAGCTAGAGTGGGTCTTCTGGAGCCCGGTGCCTTTGCAGACCCGGAGCCAGGGGCTGAGGTAGCTGGGCCTGAGAATTGCCACTCCAGCCTTTCTCTTGAGAAGCATCACTCTTCTCAACACCATCTCTTCGTGCTGCTTCACGGTTTTAAACATTTCAGACACCCCATCTCTGTAAACGGAACATGGACTAAACACATTCTTTTTCTCTGGTTATTTTCTTATTAAAATATCTTATGTATTTGTCCTTTAAGTGTAAGCCCTTTATCTCTAGCTATAGATCGAAAGGCTTTGTCTCCTGTTAAAGAAATTTCAAGCAATTGTGTCTAGATGGATGAGATTAGATTTGGTCCCCAAGTACTTCTCTTTGTCCCTAAAAATCCTAATACTCTAGGTGTACTAGACCCAGATATGAATTGGCTTGGCTCTGACTCTATTCCCTAAGCCTTGTGGACATATGTATGCCTACTGTGGCCACCAGGGTGAAATGCTGTGAAATTCTCATCTCTTATCACTCCCCTATAACTTTGTTTTATTCTTTGGAACCTCTATGACGTCTGTTGGTATCTTTCTTGTCTTCTACTGACTTCTTCATGGCTTTTTCTTCTGCCTTGTGGACAATTCTCCTGTATCGTCACTAATTATTATTTTGACATCTTCAGAGCCATAGCTGTCTTTTCAGCTATTTGTATTCTGATAATTATATTTTATTTATGTCATTTTATTTTTGAGAAAAGTCAGTGTGTCATTTTCCACATTAAACACTGTTATACTTATTTTAAAGTTGTATTAGTGTTGCACAATATGAATTTAACTTTTGTGAATTCTTGATTCACGTATTGATTTACTTGGATTTTGTTCTTAGCATTAGAGTACTTTCCAAGATTTAAGTTTAGGTTTCCAGGCTCATTTTCATAGTATTCTAATAATTTATTTTGGTTTTACTTTCCTTCATTCTCCTCATCTGTACATTCTGCATCCCTACTGCTGGTTTTGAAGTTTCTTCATCTTTTCTGCCCAGACTTTAGTCCTGAATCAGATCTTTGAAGGGAATTTGGTGTCCCCATATATAGGCATAAGAATTATTTTGAGGCTCGGTGCCTGTAGCACAGTGGTTATGGCTCCAGCCACATACACCAAGGGTGGCGGGTTCAAACCTGGCCAGGGCCAACTAAAACAAACAAACAAACAAACAAAAAAAACAGTGATGACAACTGCAACAATAAAATGGCTGTGCATTGTGGTGGGCACCTATGGTCCCAGCCGCTTGGGAGGCTGAGGCAGGAGAATCACTTGGGCCCATGAGTTTGAGGTTGCTGTGAGCTGTGATGCCACAGCACTCTACCAAGGGTGACACAGTGAGGCTCTGTCTCAAAAAAAAAAAAATAAAATAAAAAAACAACAAAAGCAAAGAATTATTTTGAGCTGAAGGTCAATTGAGAAGCGTCAGATGCAGGAAGAGTCCTCTGCCCTCCCCTTGCCCCCCTACAAGCAGAGCGTGTATTTTCCTTGGTGGAGGTGCTCCCCCCTCGTCTCTGCACAGGAGAGGACAAGGAATTCTTATTGCCAGAGATGGGGAGTCAATGCTGAAATGAAGTTTTATAAATAAACCTCATTAATGCAAACCTTATATTGATTCCCCATATATTCGTAGTGATTTCCCCAGGAATTATCATCCCTGGAAGCCTAAACTTCCTTTGTGAAAGGGGTACATAAAGCCCCCAAATCTAACTACTTGAGGCTCGCTTCCTTTCTGTGAATTCCCGTGCATATAAATATTAATATAACTTGTATGCTTTTTTACTTGTTATTATATCTTTTGTTAGTTTACTTCCTAGCCCCCCGTTATCTGAAGCTACAAGGAGGGAGAGAAAGTCTTTCTTCCCTAGCATCTTACTACTGTGCTTGGGGCTGCTTCTCACAGTGAGGTCTGCAGGGACTGTTGTCTTGGTTTCATTAATTGTGAAGAGATTATGTCTCTGCTTTCCTGTTCTCTTCAGGCCCACTTTATAAAATAGGATCAAAGCTCCAGTCACTGGTTTGGCAACAGTTGTGGCCACTGCTTTGACAGGTTAACATTACCCCAGACCCAGGCTTTCCAGGAAAATCTGGTTCCAAGTCTCTGTCTCACTTTTGGTCCCCTTTACTTTGTAGGGGCCTTAATGTTGTTTGCTATTTTATATTTCTGTCTCATTTTCTAGTACAAATATTCTTTTTTACAGTTGATGCTAGTCTTGCGGTGGGGGGTCTTATTTAATTTAACTTATTGATGGCATATTCTATCTTGATGCAAAATTCTTATAAACGGGTTTGACTTCACATTTTAGATTTACTTTTCAAGGGTCTCACATATTATTTTTGGAGGGTTTTAATCAAAGCACATGATTAGCAAGAAAACCAAAGAAGGTTACATGGCCTGAGGAAATTTGGTAGAGGTGAAAAAGCAGCCCTCCATCTCAGTTAGAATTACTTGTGTTTTTGAAACTTGGAGGGAAGCCAGGGACATTTTCCATCATAATGTGTGTGTTGTCTAATATCTTTAGGATTTAAAGACCCATCAAGAATTGTAAAAATGTATGTGCTCTGAAACAATTTTGTGTATTTTCACCTTAAAAAATAGCCCATTTAAACCTCATTATCTGAGGATATAGTTTATACACATGAAGATGATGACACTGGTACGTATGTCAAGAGTCCTGAGACCATTGTTTTGACTCAGGGCAGCAAGCCACCATTTCAATGAAGAGCACACCCCAACCGTCTCGATCAGTTGAATTGTGAAAGTCACAAATAGGACCGGGGCCATTATTTGACTTAAAAGTTTTGCAATCAGAGTAGAAGTATCCATGATGAATAGCAATGTAAATGGGTGATTAATATTTCAAGACAGATTTCTCTTTTTTTACATACTGTGTGCCTTAAAATATTTTGTTAATCTCCTTCAGGTCCAGGTTTGAGCAAGTTTCAAAGTATATCCGCAATAGTACGACTAATTATCTCTACGTGCATTTATCATTAAATAAACCTCACAGGAGACAGAGAGATTATTTACTTAAGCAGTAGAATACGGGGATGGGGGATAGCTCTAGAACACAGGATTCCATCGCCAGAATGGCACTATTTATTAAGCTATGATAAGGCTAATGTTCCTCTTTGATGTATAGCATGTGCAACTTCAGCTGAACTTGTAGAGAGCCTTAAGGATGTTTCACTGAACATTTAGTATGGCAGCCAGCCAGAATACATTTAGCCTAAGCTCACATGACGGGCTGGTAATGAGGTAGTGATTGATGACCACGGCTTCCTTATGAAAACCTGCTTGATATGCTGGGGGGGAAATGCATCGCCAGCTCTTTTCATTTCACTCCCTGTTATATTAGTAATTTTTACTATGGAAGGAGTTACGTGGACTTGTGCTTACACACTCTTAGCATCACATTTAGATTAGAATCAAGTGGTGGTGCGGAATTTTAGAAGTCCGAGCCTGTGGCTATGCGTCTGCCTAATTCAAATCTCACTTTCAAAGGGGTCTTCAGAAATCATTTTTAAAAACTATTGCTGTGTTAGCCATAAAATACTGTAATATTCTTATTATGCGTCTTTTTAATATTGTGGTTTTTTTCTGACTCCTCTATCCCTCCCGCCAGTGTGATAAAGCTCTCGTCAGCCTCATCCATTTAAACAACAGACAAATGGCTACATGTGGTGTTTTAAGGAAATTCTGTTTTCAATTCTGTGTACATCTTAGAGGTGTATGTGTGTCTGTTCCTGAATAAAACACAGAGAAACTATTGGTTCGCGTCTGTTTTTGATCTCTGGCTTACTTCTTCTGGAGCACCTCGTGCCTTCTGTTCATCTCTTTATTGCTCTGTGCCTTTGCTCTCTCGCTCTTTGTCAACATAAATCATTTCTCACGTTGGGTTCACACGAACGCTTATGATTGCAAATGCCACTTGCTAGAATGACCACTTTGGTTGCCCACTGACCTGGGACAAGGTAGAGCAAGGCCCAAGATTGACATTTCACCCTTAATAAATTTGGCTTGTTGAAATGCCAACAACAGATAGGGTTTACTGAGATTGACATGAGAAAATAACCAATGCTTTGAGCCAGCTTGATCGTGGCCAGCCCGGCTTTCAATTTTCCCGGATAGAGGAGAGATTTTCCCCTCTGTACCTTGCAGCCATTGCTCTCTTGGGTTTGGAGTGACCGGACGGAATGCTCAAAACTTCTGATATCAATCCAGCTCAGACAGTGACAGTCTGAAGTGACTGGGAAATCCTGCTGAGATGCCCATGACCCACGTTTGGTGTGGAATTGGCAAAATGAGAATCAGGAAGCTTGCTCTCAGAAGCCTGTTACATGCTTACCTTTTTGTTGTTGTTTCAGCTACCTCCAATTTCTTCAATTATTTATGTTATTAGAGGACCTGGAATGAAACAAATGGGGCCAACTGTAGTATTAGTGTCCCGTTGAGGTTTGGCTTATCTCTTGAAGCTGTTGATAATGCTTCTTGTTGACAGGCTTTGTAAAGGGCGGGAAGTTGTATTACCACTATAATACTTTACTTTGCTCCCCATCAAAAAATAGTAGCAAAATCAGAATCATGCCAAAGTGAAAGGCTTATCCCTTCCTATTACAGAACTTATCTTTTATTAATAAGTTGCTTACCGCTATTACCACCAAACCACACTTTCTTACCGGAGATAAAGAAACTTGTTATTTACTGGGGAAAAGTTTCTGGGTAGCAAAAACTTGACCTGAAATGAATTATTTACAAGTTTAGAAGAAAGACTTGCTAAGTCAATGCTGCAGCTGAGAAATAAGCCAACACTTTCTCCAAAACAGCTTGAAGCTGACAAAACACTAAGCTCTGAGGTCCTAGAGAAGCATCAGTTCAGGGTCTTGTTAGCTTCGAGCTGCAGGAGAGCCGGCACTGGCAGAGTGCTCAGAGGAAGGAGCAAGCCCCCCAAGAGGGAGAGGTGGAGGGAACTAGAAATAGCACGCCGGAGAAGGCTTGGAGAAACAGAGCAACACCAAATTGGGTACGAAGGGACGGTAAGGCACATAAACTATTTAAAGGAATTTGGGGGAAAGTGAAAAAACAAACAAAGGCAAATGGGAAAGGAAGGAAAATGGGAAGGGAAACAAATTGCAAAGAAAACTGTACAACAAAATATAAAAAATATATGACAGAAGAATATTATATTTATATTGCATGGATATAGTGCTTTGTAGCACTGTAATTTGTATCATTTTATTTAATTCTCACAGCTCTGGAGTGTAGATTTTGTTAGCCCCATTTTAGTGGTGGATAATAAAATAAAAATGATTGACGTAGATCATTGCATTATCTAAATTTTAATCTCTAAGACCTACTTGTAGGATTTGTTGGGTATACCAATGTGGGATAAAGCTTGCTCACATTTGAATGCATTTTTACCTTTAAGGAAGAGAGACAGTGTATTAAGGAGGATTATCAAGAGAGGGTCCTTTGAGTCAGTGAATTGTGTGAGGGTGTCAGTCATGCTGGCTTTTCTTGATTTGATAAAATATGGCTGGTAATATTGTATTTATGAATATGGTAAGGGGGTGGCAGGAGAAGACAGTGTGGATGTCCTAAAAATATTAATGTCTCTGTGAGCATCCTTCATACGATGAAAGATACCCCCTCTGTGTGCCGGGTACCCGACCCTGGGGCGGCACAGCTCTGGGGTCTGTATCGTATCCTGGCTCTTAGAATCTGTAGCAGGACGTAGGACCCACCCTCTACCTGTTCTCTTCCCTTCCCTGTTCTACTTGCTCCCTCCCCAGTAGGTATTTCCTGTGACTATCTCCAAATAAATACTTGCCCTTCATTTCTAATCTCAGGTTCTGTTTCTGGGAGAACCTACACTGAGACGGTGGTAGCAATGTAAGGGGTAAGTATGTGTCAGATTGAATACACCATTGAAGGTAAAAGTCATGGGATTTACTGATGGATTAGACCTAGGGTGTGAGGAAAACAGAGACTCAGAGAAATAAGTAATTTGCTTTTTTTTAAAAGATAGCAATAAAAAGGAGCCCTAATAGCACCTGACTTGTCTGGGTGTTTACTAATTGCCAGGCGCTCTTCCAATCCTCTTGACACGTGTTAAATCAAGTGACTTATCCCCGAATCCCCATCATGTGAGTCTGGGGTCCTTCAATCAGCATGTGGTGGGTAGGACTGGAGTTGAGGTATCTCGTTTCAGAGTCTGTACACATAACCCCTGTGCTCTTTTGCATATACATCAGGTGGGCTACAAAACAGAGCAGTCACAGATTAGCATTTCCTAGTTCTATTTGCATGTAATAAAGCTGCGCTCCTGAATTTTCTTCTTCTAACCATTTTTTTTTCACATGTGTGCATATATAAAATATTTTGTGAGTCTGACTTGGCTATCATTTCATCATTCATGGCTCTTCTGATCTCATAAATATTATGAAGAGGTAATCTTATTATCATCATTATTATTACTGGCAAGATTTCTAAGTGGTACTGAATTTCCTATAATTAACTGTTATTTGATACAATTGTTTGAGAATATTACTCCATGCTTGATTGCAGGACCGAAAACAGCAGACAAAACATATATGATGCCAAAGGCATTGTCTCCTATTACTAGCTGATTTTCAAATGATAATTTAACTGTTAATGTCTGAGAATATTTTCTCTTTCACCTGCACAGGAAGAGAATCACTGTACACAGTGGGTGGTATCTAGGGATGGAATATGTGTTACCCAAAGTTTGAGTTGCTTTGAAACCAAGGTGTAGGTAAGAGTGGTGAGGACATGTGGGGAGTAGGCTAAAGGAGAATGTGGGAATAGCTTCTCATAGCAAAAAGTTCACTTGGACCCAAAAGTGTGGATTGGGGGTGCTGAAAAGCATAACCAGTGGCTGGGCCCATGAAAGTGTCCGTGGTTTAGAAGACTCTTCCTCCCGCTTGCCCTCCATATCCAGGCAATTTTCATATCTTGAAGAATATACTTCTAAATGTCTTTGAAATAAGAATGTTTTTTTTTTTTCTTTGTGTCATTTTTGCCCTCGTTATCTTAGCGTAGGCACTTGTCTTGTCAATACTAGGCAGTTAAAGCTCAGCCTGAGAACTGGTCTACGATTAGCATCTGAAGTCTTTCTCATGGCTCAAATGGCCCTTATTTTTCCTGAGCAAAATTATACTATATATAATAATATATAATTATAATAATATATCATTTATATAGTTAATATATGTGCTACATATAATATATGTGTAATATGTAATACTAGTAGTAAGTTACATTAGATGACAATCTGTCGATAATGTTCAATTCCCTCCCCCGTGGCAGCTAAGCTGGAGAAATGTTCCGTGATGCAGACAGTTCATGAAGAGAATGGAATGGGTATGATTCATTGAGAGCAGTATTTTCCATCAAATACAAGGTGGGGATCGGGGAATTTGCTAATTTTCTGGGCCCCTGGCCGATGATAGCATAAGTGGGTAAGATGGAGCATCCTAATGCAGTGTCCTAATCAGAAATGCAAAGTGGCATACATTTTTTGGTCCTTAGAAACACGGGGAATTGAAGGTTGGGAGAGGAACCTGGGGGAACATCCTACACAGAGTAAGTTGCCGCAGGCTGACTTCCTCATGCTGTCGGGGCACCCTAGACAGGCAGGGGCAGTTCCCATACATGGGGCCAGGACACAATTAGAAGAGGGTCTTTATCTAACAAATGCGATCAGTGTAACCTGGTTCTTTGTACCCTCAAGGAATCCCCAACAATTAAAAACAACAACGGCAATGACAACAACAAAAAACAACAGAGATAATTGAAAACTTTCCTGTGTCTAAAGGTAGCATGGTGGCTTATGCCTGTAATCCCAGCACTCTGGGAGGCCCAGGTGGGTGGATTGTTTGAGCTCAGGAATTGGGAGACCAGCCTGAGCAAGAGTGAGACCCCGTCTTTAAAAATAGCCAGGCATTGTGACAGGCACCTGTAGTCCCAGCTACTTGGGAGGCTGATGCAAGAGAGTTGCTTGAGCCCAAGAGTTTGAGGTTACTGTGAGCTATGTTGCCATGGCACTCAATTCCAGGGCACAGAGTGACACTGTCTCAAAAAAAAAGGAAAAGAAACTTTCTGTTTTCTAGAAATGATTATCTGTCTTAAATTACTGTTGTTGATATTTACATATAAAAATGACGTTAATCCTGAAAGACAGTGTGTTGTAAGTTAAATTATGTATGATTTGAATCCAAAGCTTGGACCTGCCGCTTGGTAGATATTCTACCTTGTGTTATGGATGACTTGTGTCTCCCAAAAGGCATATGTTGAACTGCCAGTCCCCAGTATAGTAGTGTTAGGAAGTGGAGCCTTTTGGAGGTAATTAGTTTACGAGAACACTCATGAACTGATTTAGGGGCCTTATATAAGTAGCCCAAGAGAAATCTCTGGCCCTTTTTCCTTCATGTGAAAATATACAAAATTTGCATGCACCTTCAGAAGAACTCAACTGTATGGACACTCTGAGATCAGACTTCCAACTTGTAGAACTGTGAAAAATAAAAAAAAAAAAGGTGAAAAATAGGTTTTGTTGTTTATAAGCCATTTAGTCTATGATACTTTGTCCTATCAGCCTGAATTGACTAAGCCATCTTGGAAATGTTATTTCAACATATTTAAGTTTCAGTTTCCTCTTTAAAAAACTAAGGAAGTAAAACTCAATGAAAATATAGAAAGTGGAAGGGAGGAAGAGGGGAGGGTAGATACACACCCATTGGGTACAATGCACGCTATCTGGGTGAGGGCACTGGTAACATTGACTCAATCTGTACAACACAAACTATGTAACCAAAACTTGTGTTTCCCATAATATTCTGAAATAAAGAAACAACTACTAATAACAATAATAATAATGATATTTCACTGAGGTGCTTTGAGAATTGAATGTATGTCACCTAGTAAATACTTAACACATAATATATATTTCAAGAATTGAAGTTCCCATTGACTCCCTTCCCTTTCTGTCTCTTTACTTTGATAATTGACAGGCTCATACCGGAGAAAGACATCCTAAGACATTTTCCTTCCCACCTGTGAATATCAGGCACACAATGACTGATACCGATTTGACATCATTTTAGAAGACTCTTACTTCTGTTGGCAAATATGTGCATCACGTTCTGAAACTATAGGCTGACGTCGCAAAATGTGGGAAAAGCCGAACTGATTTTCAGTTAGGCAGAGGCTTTGGGGGGAGCTTAGAAGTCACTGTTTCTTTTCCTGCCATTTGGAGTAACCAATGGGATCACTGGAAGTGTTTACTTCAAATTAAATTGAGCTCAGAATCATCTTAAAACAAAGTATTTGAAGTGGTTGGATACTTGGACGAATCTTCTCTTCATTTGAATAGTTGATTTCTCAGTTTGTTGATTTTTAAAAGTAACTACAACTTCTACTAGAACGTAAGACATTTATTCCCATTGATTTGTTTCATCAGATATTAATGAAGCACTGACAAAATAGAGGAGACGCTGGGCGTGGCACTGTTGGGAATACAGAGTCATTCCTTTAACGACAGTTAAATATTTCCTGATATGTTTCTGGCATCCCTGATAAAGTGACCGGTAAGAAGGAAATGGTCGCTGAACTCACTGTGCCACAGTCTGGTAGATATGGGAGGCAAGAAGATAAGCTTTCACATCGTTGATCTTTGAGATGGGCCAACAAGAACGAGGCTTTGTTCTTACTGAGGGATGCGTCATCTGCCAAAGCCCCACTCCCTCTCCAGTCACTTTCAGCGATGTCTCTATTACTGTATGAGGTGGCAAAACATCAGAATGGAAACATACTGTTTCTATTTTAATTACTTTGCAGGTTTACCATAACAAAGTGCCACAGACCTGGTGACTTAAACAGCAGAAATTTATTTTATCACAATTCCAGAAGCTGTAATTCCAAACACAAGGTGTCAGCAGCGTTGGTTTCTTCTGGGGTCTTTCTCCTTGGTTTGTAGTTGACCTTATTCTCCCTGTTTTTCATACTGTCTGTACACGTCGGTGTCCTAACTTCGTCCTCTCAGGACACCAGCCATATTGGATTAGGGACCCCCTAATGACCATCATTTTAATTTAATTACCTCTATAAAGAAAGATCCTCTGTCCAAATACAGTCACATTCTGAGGACTTCAATATATGAATTTTGGGGAATACAACTCAGCCCCTTTCTTCATTTTACCCTTACAACTAGAATCACCTTTCTCAATAGTTTTTATCATTTGAACTAGAATTCTCTTTCTCTATTTTCCCTAATAGATTTTCGTTGTGAATTTACAGCTTATAATAGTTTAAATTTGTGGGTAAAAAGTGATGTTATAATTAATGAATACAATGCAGAACCTTAAATCTAGCTAGGTAGAATACCCATTGTCTCAAATGCTTGTTGTGTGATGAGAACACTTAACATTTATTCCCTAAGTGAAGTATCTTAGGAAGGGAGAAACAAACCCCACATGAACTCACTAATAAATTGGAACCCACCTATAGCCACACAGGTGCGTAGAGAGAAGTGGAAGTCGTTGTGATCCAGTGGGGGAAGGGAGGAGGAGGGGAAGGTACAATAAAAACTGGGGGATGGGCACATTTATAGCCTGGAATCAAGCCATGTATCGAAAGCATTTGTTTTGAAATAGAAATAGTATATATGTAATGTGTGCTCTAAGCAATTTTGAAACATACAATATTGAATTATTCATATTCACCATGTTGTACAGTAGAACTGAAAAAACAAGAGATAAAAAGCATATAAAAAAGCGTAATCATCCTTTCTGAGACTTTATACCCTTTGACCATCACCTCCTTGTTCCCCTGTTCTCCCCAACCCCCAACCTTGGTAACCACTGTTCTACTCTCTGCTTTTAAGAGTTTGCTTGTTTTAGGTTCCACATATATGTGAGAACTTAAGGTTTTTGTTTTTCTGTGGCTGATATATTTCACCTACCATAATGTTCTCCAAATTCCATTCATGTAGTCACAAATGACAGAATTTCCTTCCTTTTTAAGGCCAAATAGTGTTCCATTTTATACACATAGCACATTTTCCTCAGTCATTCTGCTGCTGGTGGACTGTTAGGTTGATTGCGTAACTATGATGGATGGTGCTACAGCAGACTTGAAGGGCAAGCTGATTGCACACCTGCTGGGTAAATCCCCAGAAGTGGGATTTCTGGATCATATGATCCTTCTATTTATAGTTTTTAGAAGAGGTTCCACACTTTCTTTCATAAAAGCTGTACTAATTTACATCCTAATCCGTAAGATGTTTTCTCTTTTCTCTCCATCCTCACTAACCTTTGCTATCTTTTCTCTTTTTGATAAAAGCCATTTTGACAGGTATGACACCTCATTGTGGTTTTAATAGGTTCCATTGATTGACAATGTTGAGCCTATTTTCATATATTCTATGCCATTTGTAAGTCTTCTTTTGAGGAATGTCTACTCAAGCTTCTTACTCATTTTTTACTTTCTTATTTGTTTTTGCCATTGAATTGTTTGAGCTTATGTATTTTGGATATTAACTCTTTATTGGATATATGCCTTACAAATATTTTTCCCAGTCAATAGGTTCCCTCTACACACATTTAATTGTTTCCTTTACTGTGAGGAAGCTTTTTAGTGTGATGGAAATTATTTGTTTATTTTTGTTTCTGTTGCCTAAGATTTTGGGATCACATTCAAAAAATCATTGCTCAAACTGATATTATGTAGTTTTTCACCTATATTTGCTTGTACTAGTTTTAGAGTTTCTGGTCTTATATTCAAGTAATTAGACCATTTTGAGTTGATTTTTGTATGTGGTGTGAGATCAGAGCCCAATTTCATTCTTCTGCATGTGGAAATTTAGTTTTCCCAGCACCATGTATTGAAGAGACTTGTTTTCCCATTGCATATTTTTGTCACTTTTGTTGAAAATCAACTGACTGTGTACATATATATATTGTATGCATCAGTTCATTTGGGGGCTCACTATTCTGTTCTCTTGGTTAATATGTCAAGTTTATTTTTTTGCCAATACCATGCTGTTTTAATTACTATTGCTTTGTAGTATAATTTAAATCAGGTTGTGTAATAACTCCAGCTGTTCTCCAATGCTCTTAATTCCCCTGGCTTTTTGTTTTATTATTATTATTATTTTTACGCTTCCATATGAAGGTTGGGAAACTTTTTTGTATATCTATGAAAACAAATGTTGGAATTTTGATAGGGATTGGACTTAATCTGTGTGCATCACATTAGTCAGTAATTCTGTTCATTATATTACGGCTTTGATCAAAACCCCATCATCAAAATGCTTCTGTCACCTATGGATGAATCTTTGGTAACAATAGAACACCGTGGGTCCAGTTTGTTTCCCGTTATTCTGCAGTGAATGATCTTCACTCTCCACTGAACATCTTTTACACTGGAAGACTACTGCCTTTAAGAGCTTGCTAGTCTTATGAATGAGAGCATGTGTTTTTCCCTCTAGAGAGCAAAGTCATTAGGGATATTTGACTCTCATTTGCCATTCACAGTCTGCTTTCTCCATCTCGTTTAACTTTTGGAGGGCTGTGCTCAATTTGCACCTAATTTTTACCTCTCTGCTTCATGGTTCTGATTCTAGAGCGTGTTCCTTTGCTTCACTGGTCACTGCGGATGCCCTTGGACTAACTCCACTCAAGCTCAACCCAGCCTCACTCAAACCAGAAAGACCCATCTCATATTCACTATCTTGGGAAATGATTTTAAACAATATTTACCTGAAGTCTTTGCTTATTATTTGTCCTTCACTGACATGATCTTTCCCTCTCAACTTCACTTATGCAAATCTCAGTTCTCCTAATTCTTTTTTATGAAACCTTTATCTGATTTCTCCAGATCTTATTTGCCTGCCTGCCTTCTTCACTTTCACCACACTGTATTTTGTATAAAGTAATATCTCATTGTATACACTTTGGTATTGTAACACATATTTCATACAACTTAGTCTTTTCTCTTAAGGTATATTTTTAAATAAATGTTTTACTTTGTTACAGTTTTACAGTTACAGAGTTGCTGCCAAGATACTACATAAGAGATAGAGTTCACACTCAGTTTTCTCTATTATTAACATCTTACCCTGGGTTAGTACACTGGTTATAATTTAAAAAGAAATATTGATATGTTATTATTAAGTAAATTCCATACTTTAGATGACATTGGTTTTTCCTAGTGTCCTTTTTCTGTTCCAGAATCCCAGACTACAATTAGTGGTCATGTCCATTTACACTTTTCTTATTTGAGATGGATTTTTAGACTTATCTTCTTCCTTTTCTACTTCTTCTTTTTTTTTTTTTCAAAACAGAGTCACCCTCAATAGAGTGGTATGCTGTCACAGCTCACGGCAACCTCAAACTCTTGGGCCTAAGCAATTCTCTTGCCTCAGCCTCCCAAGTAGCTAGGACTATAGGTGCTTGCTACCATGCCTATTAATATGGCTATTTTTTGGTTGCAGCTGTCATTGCTCTTTAGCAGGCTGGGGCCAGGCTCCAACCTGCCAGCCCATCAGCCTCAGTGTATGTGGCTAGAGCCCTACTCACTGAGCTATGGGCTTATCTTCTTTTTGATGTCCTTGATATTTTCACGGTTACTAGTCAGATATTTTTTAGAATGTCTTCCACTTGAGATATATGTGATGTTTTTCACATGATTAGAATGGGGTTATGGGTTTTTAAGTGGAGGACAACAGAAAGAAAGTGTCATTTTGATTACAGTATATCAGGAGTACTTACTACCAATGTGCTTTCTCCTGGTTGTTGTTAGCGGTGCTCAGCTGGCTAATGTAGTGTGTGTCTGGTTTCTCCACTATAAAATTATTCTTTGTGACCCTTCATATTATACTCACTCTTTGGAAGAAAGTCACTCTAATTGTAAGGCTACACTTAATGGGTGGGGAGTTGTGTTCCACTTCCTGGGAAGCACAATACCTACGTAAATTATTTTAAATTTTTCTGCATAGAGAATTGTCTATTCTGCCTATTTACTTGTTTATTCAGTCATTTATTTACATAACAATGGACTGATGGATATTTACCTTATACTTTGGGCTGTAATCTAACGTTACTTAATTGTGTGGCTCCTAGTGTTCCAGACATGGCCATCAGGAGTTCTGTTAGTGGATTTCTGTCACCCTTTATTATAGCGCCATCACTTCTGTGTGTGTGTGTGTGCACACGCAGGCACCTTTTATCACTCAGTTTCTGGAACTACAAGATGCTCTATGCTCATCTCGTACATTTCCTTCTCCAGTCTTAGAATTAGATGTTTTCCAAGGATCGCTGATTCCTTTTGTTCAATAATGGTATTAGAAACCAGTACCTGGGACTTAAGTGTACTCATGGCTACTGGGTGTTAATTGTTTGCAGCTCCAGTCACCTGACAAGTGAGGAAACGTATGTGTCTATACTAACCTATGCTTATAACTACCTCTATAAATATTTTTTTAACTATCTCTATATTAACCTAAACATGAGTATATACTGATACATTGATATCTTCAACTGCAATTCATTAACACATAACTCTGTGGCCTCATTCTAGCCTCTTCCCTTTATTTACCTGTAACTTCCCACTCCAACATTAAAAAATAAAAAGACTCCTATGACCCACCATCTGTTCACTTAATTGTTAAATTTTATTCATGTACAGAATTATTAGAATTATTAACATATACCCCCCATTCTAACCCATTACATTTAAAATAAAATATAAAACCAAATGCTTAGCATATTCATATACTCTTAAAAAGACCTAGAATAATGATGAATTTATACTAGGTACTCAATTTTTATGCTATTGATGGATTTCTAAAACAGTACATACTTTTATTATAGTCAATCAAATTTATATTTCTTTTGCTTTTGAAAAGACCATGCAGTTTTTTTAAGTGTTGCCATGGCCATCAGTATAAAATGAGACAGACTTGTATATGTACAGATATGCTAATTATTAAGTAGCTGAGTTGTAATGAAAGCTAGATAAACTTCTTTTTACTTTATGATTAAATCTTTTAATAGGATGAAAGCATTATATGATTATCCAATTATTAAATAAAGCTATAATTCAATTCAAGTACAAAGTATTTTTTAAATTAAAAAAATAATAATCCAATGGAACTAGAAAATGCTAAAGGAAACTGTAAAATGGGAGGAGAAGCATGAAGGAAAAATAAGAAATTGGACCTTTGCATGCTGAGATGGTGAAGAATGATGACCTGTATACTAATAAAATTTAAAAGATCAAGGCCTGGTGCCAGTGGCTCACTCCTATAATCACAGCATTCTGGGAGACCAAGAGAACGGATTGCCTGAACTCGGGTTCAAGACCAGCCTGAGCAAGAGTGAGACCCTAACTCTAAAAATAGCTGGGTGTTGGGGCAGGTACCTGTAGCCCCAGCTACTTGAGAGGCTGAGGCAAGAGAATCATTTGAGCCCAGGAGTCAGAGGTTGCTGTGAGCTATGATGCCACCGTATTCTACCAGGGGTGACACAGTGAGACTTAGTCTCAAAAAATAAAAAAATAAAAAAATAAGGGGCAGTGCCTGTGGCTCAAGGAGTAGGCCCTGGCCCCATATACCAGAGATGGTGGGTTCAAGCCTGGCCCCTGCCCAAAACTGCAAAACATAAATAAATAAATAAATAAAATGTATAAGATCATGAATAGTACAAAAGGTAGATGTAGATTTCTGGCCAAACATCTGAAATTCTAAGCTTTTGAAACCTAAACTATGTTTTGGGGCAACTTTGCCTAATTTTCAGAAGGCCCTTGGTTCTCAATAACCCGATGTTGACAGTAATAAATGCAAGTGCAATCAAAATGAGTATGGAAACACCAATAAACAGCAGATCTTTAAGATTCATATCACTCGAAATAGTGATTGTAGCCAAATCTCCCTGGAATCTGAGGTGGCTGAACCAAGGTAATAATTCCAAAATTTCTGGTTTTTTTTTTTTTCTCCACTTACGCTAAAAGATTTTGCCGAACTTTAAAATTAAATAAAAAAGAATGGCTAAAAACGGTTTTTACAGCTTTCAGCTTTTTTGTATTCAGAATCAGTCATGGCAATCACAGATGTTTGAATTTGATTTAACTTCCCCAAATCTATTTTTCAACATGAGAAAAAGCTGTCAAACTGTATAGGCACAAATGCCACTGGCAATACTTTAAGGCTTTAAGCCCAGAAAATAATATTTCCATATTAAAAATATGTTTAAAAAGTTACCTTCAGATTTCCTAGAAACTAAATGAACTTAGAGAGTTTGGATAATGATAAAAGCACAAAAGATACCAACAAGCAAGGAAGAAAATCAACGTTTTTCAAAGTTGTAAGAACCATAGCTGCGGGGTTGTTAATGCTCGTCCCTACCATAAAAATAGAACCAATGTTTGTGACTGCAACATTGTAACCAGTGTTTCTCTTGCTTTGATTAAAACATAGATGGGGGATGGATATGCAATACATTTGAAAGAATTCTCACTTGGCAGTCTGCAATTAAGTACAAAAATATGCTTAATTCCAGTTTCATGGAAAGTAGCTAACTTGTTACATTGCCGCACGTAATACAATGTGTAGCTAACCTGTTGTATTACCACAAGTAGTTAATAAAACAGACCCCGTATTTTATCCTGCCAGCCAGAAATTTCATTTTGTTTATAAACTACTAGTTGCCCGCTTGATATAAATAAGATGTGTAAATATAATTGGGTACAAATTGTTTAAAGGAGGAATAATGTTACTAGGCATTGCTAGTACTCCTAAATGGGAGGGGTGTATTTGATGATTACCTAGTTGATTAGAAACCAAATCAACATATAGAACCTCAGGGTTTTTTTTTAATTTTACCAATCTGTGTGAAATAAAATTTTATCAAAGTATGTAATCCTCCTAACAACTCAGCTTGTAATATAGGTACTGTAATCCCCACTTGCAGCCTGGGGTACATCACACACCAATATAAACAAAGTAAAGACAATGAAAACTAGTAAACCCAAATAAAAACATCCTCTTCCACATTACAGAACGGAGCCACCAAACCACATCCTCTAATATTTCTGGTCCCTTATTCTGTCTTCTATCTACACTGCCTATGATTTCATCTGGTGAGTTGACAGATGCCCAGTATTAGGCTGTGAGCAGGAACCTGGTGCCCCAGACTGAGTTGTGCCATTCAGAAGTCAGTGATGGTGCCTTGGAAGAAAGGGGTGGGTTCTAAGTCTGACTGCCTGGATTCAAATCCTACAGTCTCACATTTATTTCTGAAGCATGAGTCCCTGCGTTCCAATCTGTGTGATCTGTGGCAGTGCTGCTGGTGGTGCAGCCAGACTGGTGCCAGTTTCTGAACGGGTTGTTCCTGGTCTGTAGTGAAATAAGATCACACAATGAGAATCTTTTATATGGAAACAAGAGAGAGCAACTACATGTCTGATGAATCAAATAATAAAATATATGCTATCAGGGCATGTATTTCTATGTCTGCTATTTCCTCTTCAATTATGTTTCTAATAATGTATCTTTATATTGTTTCACGAAAGTAACTTTTCAAAATGGATTGAAATGAAAGAAGACTGGTCTCTAACCAAGGAGAGTTCGAAAAATATTGGCCTCAATCTGTTCTAAAGCAATCTTTTAATTTCCTTATCAGTAAAATGGGACAAAAAACAGGATAGACCAAGGACTTTCATGCCGTTGAGGTGACAGTGCCTGAAGGGGTTGCCTGGACCATGGAAAACTTCCAACCATTTGCGTTCCTGTGCAGTTGTTAGGACCACAGCAGATCTGACCCTGGTATGACCCTTATTTGGGGAGTCAAGTGGCAAACTGCGTTTTATAAGAGAAGACAGCTTGAGATGTTTTCTTTGTTTTCGTTATTTCAAGGTGAGAACTCATGGTGAATTGTGCTTCTCAAACTTTAAAGTGCAGATGAATCACCTAGAGACGTATGCAGAGCTCTGACTCAGTGGGGCTGGGCACAAGGTGGGGTCTGAGTTTCTGCACTTAAATCACAAGCTCCTCCGGCTTGCACACTTCGCTTAGAGAAATGAGGATTTAACAAATCTGTTTCTCAGGTACAGGCACGCCCTCCCACCTAGTGCCTTTCAGCAGAGTGCCCCAGCACAAATAGAATCTTCCTGAAAATATCATGTAGCTCTCCCTGAAGATCGTAGAAGAAGCTTCATCCTCCCCCTGGCCTTATTCTCAATAGTTGGACTTTTCAGTAAGTCTAGAGAGCAAACAAAAGCCCACACTATAGGCTAGGGGTCTGAGAACTCCAATGCATATTTAATTTTATTTAAGCTGAATCACTTTTTTAATGCAAACACAAATATGAGTAGAATGGGCTGACTGGTCTGATGTAGCCACTGTTTTTTGGTGTTCTACAACCATTGTAAAAATACGTCAGTAGCCCACAGCCAAGTAAATTTATTTTAGTGTGAATTGATTGAGTAGTTTTGTATAAACGTTTTCAAAGCTGACGTTTGTGAAGTTGTAGCCTCCTGGTTCTGATGAAGAGTTTGGGGCTTATAATTGTGTGCATTATGTGTCTTTTCTTTATACTTAAGCTTCATCTGAATATGTGGGAATGTGGATCATTTGCAAAAGAAAGAAAAGACAATTTTCATAACTTTAATTTTAGAACGAATCTCTGCTCTTGTAAACTTAGGAATTTTAATGAATAGTGGAATATTCATTCTTCAGGCTTTCTTTTCTGTAGTATTAACAATGGAAGTTGAAAATTACAATTACTGTGTTTTGTATCATACCAGTCATTCACCTAGGATATACAGTTTTTTCTTTCTTTCTTTTTTTTTTTTTTCTGTATGAACCAGGTCTGTATTTTTTGTGTTATCACAGTTATCTGAGCACTTAAGTAATTCGAGCTATGTGGGTAAGGGAAGGGTTTTAATATTTGTGATTCTTAGATTTATTATATCAACATGCTTGGAAATCTTAGTTGTAGTAAAACATCTAAGTAGTTTGTATGAATAATTAAGTGAACAATAGGTAATATCCAGCATCTCTGTATTGTCCCTCTGGTCTCAGAATGTAATCCTATCTGTCTCAAAAAGATAATATTTTGAATAAGAATGTTCTTGACTTAGAATAATTTTCAATCTCATTATCCTAAAATTGCATGGGAATCCTCAGATATTTAACAAAAAGGATGATTTATTCATACGTGTGTGGAGCCTTCCTTTTATGATGCTGAGAAAAGTAAGTAAATGAAAAATCAGTAATTAAAAACTGGATTTACCATTTCTTCATTGGACTGATATTTATTGAAAATCGACTATGTCGTAGGTAGAAAAAAATCAGAAGAGAACAAAGCAGGAACCTGTTCCTGAAGACTTTACATACAAAAAATAACAAATTATTAATTTAGTACAGGGTAATTATTAATTGAGTACAAGGGAATCATTATTGAGTACAGGGTAAATACCAACAAAATAGACTTGAGTGCTGTGTGGGAAGGATCGTAAAGTGGAGCCACATGGAGAAGGAATCTGTCATTTCACTTTGGGGTGGAGGTGGGTGGTGCTGCTCCGTAAATCTTTTCAGAGGAGTTGACTCATGATCTGCTTCTTAAGGAACAGGTAAAAGGCAACCAGTCAAAGGAGAGAGGGTGGGCATTCTAATTAGACGGAGTCATG
This sequence comes from Galagoides demidoff, assembly GCA_963574575.1. NCBI lineage: Eukaryota > Metazoa > Chordata > Mammalia > Primates > Galagidae > Galagoides > Galagoides demidoff. Next base: position 26,369 of record CAUYQV010135286.1, read on the forward strand.
ATGCAGGAGTCCTGAGTAGGTAGGAAGGCTGCACTCAGGGTGTGATGAGATGGGATTCAAATTCACAAGTGAAGTATAACTGTGCATGAGGTGGGAGAGATGAGACTAGAGTTCAAATAATGCAAGGCCTTATAACCCATGCTAAGGAGTAAACTACGTTAGAGTCCTTTGACAGTTTCTCTGCCAGCATGGTGAGGAATGATTCCAACAACAACAGCAACAAAAAGATAGCAGGAAGTTCAGTTTGGGAGGTTATGGTTTGTCAGCCAGGACAGAAATGATCAGGCCCTGACCTATAGTGGGGAGATTGAGGAAGTTAATTTGAGGGATTATCACGTGAAAGGACAGGGTTTGGAGATTGAACAGAAATGAAGTTTGATGGAAAGGGACATGTGTACGCTTCTTCCTAGTTTTCTACTTGATAATCTGGATAGTTGGTGGATAGATTAGACCAAAAATTTATTTTGTTGTGTACTACCTGATGGCAGGAATCACCTCACCATTCGTCAGGATAAATTCACAGCCCCCAGCTCGTACTGAGTGATTTATAAATAGACTTTGAATGAATGATAATGTTACTGTTCAGAAAGTGGGAATGTAGACACAAGATTACCTTTGGGGAAGAAGATAGAGATTCAAATTTTAGACATCTTGAATTTGATGTATTATTAGAATACCAGGGGGAGATGTTCAGTAAATAATTGGACATACAGATATTTGGACTTATGATTATTTTTTTTTAAGACAGAATCTCACTCTGTCACCTAGGCTAAAAAAAGGTTCAAGGGTATCATTATAGTTCCCTGCAGCCTTGAAACTCCTGGGCTCAAGTGATCCTTTTGCCTTGGCCTCCTGAGTACCTGGGACTGCAGGTGTGCACCACCATGCCTGGCTAATCTTTCTCGAACTGCTAACTCCAAGTGATCCTCACACCTTGGCCTCTGAAAATGCTAGGATTACACGTGAGTCACCATGCTTGGCCAAATTTTTGTTTTCGTAAATGAGAATCATGTTTTGTCATCTTTTTTTTAAATCCACCAGAACAATGGTATCTAGGTCTCTAAATTTGTGTTAGCTTGAATCATAGTTAACATCAATATTTAAATAGTATATTTAGCAGTATTAACTAGTTTTTTTAAGGCATATATACAAAACTAGATATTGGTCCAGATTTTTGAAAGCATGCTGTCTTAAAAAATTAGAATAAGGCAGAAAGAAGAGGCAGCTCTGATTGTGGAAAGAGCATTGATTATTTGAATTAGATCTCTAGTCTTAACTTTATGATTGACTATAGGTCAGTAGCTAAGAATTATAACTACACACAGCTACTAAAAATTTTCTAGACAACAGTTTCCTTAATACTAAAATGATACAGTAAGATTTGATGACATCCAAATTCTCTTCCACCTATAACATTAAATAATCCTCTATATTCACATTTAAACACGATTTTAAAATACCCATTGGCAAGTATGTATCTTGCTGAGTAGGGGAGGATGGACCCTTGATTTATTTTGCTGAGTAGTCATGATGCCGATTACATTGCTAATGAAAATGAAGTGGTACCAGGATTTAAGTGACTAGATCCAGGCCTCATCTCTGTCAACAGTGACAGAGAGGGCCAGTCTGGGGGCTTGTCATCCTTGAAGTACTGTTTATCTGTAGCTTCGTTGGGTTTTATAAACTGTGTTTGATTTTGTTCTGTCAAATTTATGAATGAAATCACCTCAGTCTTGTGACTGTCATATGCTATAATATAGTTTAAGGTGATGCTTGATTTACTAGACACAGAGTGAATGTCACCCTTGTAGCTCTAAGTCACTACCTGTTGTGGTTCCTTATACATTGTCCACACCTTGGTAATTATTCCTTTGTAAATCTAATCTTTCGGAGTCATCTAAGTGTGGCCTCTATTTCTTGTGGGGATCCCATTTGATACACCCTGTTATAATCATTTTTTAATTTATGCTTTAAAGATTTACTTCCTTTAAAATATTTATTAAGTATTAATCACCATATTCTAATACCATAAGTAGAACTATGGTGGCTGCTGTACTAAATTTCCACATACCAGTTACTTCAACACCAATTTCATGAAAAATGCTGCTGAGATTACAAGATCCAGCCCTCTCCCTGGCTCTTGATAAGCTAGGTAGTTAGAAAAAAAGATGATCTAGTAAAGAAACTTCAAAAACAATTACAGTATCGTATGTATGTACAAAGGGAAATAACAGGGCAGAACTATCAGCATTATGGTGCCTGTAGCTCCTGACTCTGTGACATATTAATACATAAGCTTACCTATGTTATTTGTTCATCTTATTACTGTGTCATGTCCTCTGGGTAGATTAAAAAAATCTACAAATTAGAATTTATTCCATTACCTGTATGCTATATTCATACTCTAGCCCTCTCCATTTATAACTTTGATTAGTAAATAAGATACATATTGAAAAAATGGGTAAATTTAGACATATTTTGGCAGTTCAGCCATTGAAAACAGGTGTTTTAAGAGAAGTCTCACCAGCACTCATCAGCATGCCCCCAGCCCCTGCAGCATAAGGTGGATCTCTGCTCCTCTAGCTGTCTTACCCCTGACTTTGACCTGCTATACAGTGAAAAGAGTCGACCATTTGTGCCTTAGCTGGTGTAATGAGGAGGAGTATATGCTATGTTCTGAATGTTTGTGCCCACCCCAAAATGCATGCGTTAAAACCTAACCCCTATGTGCTGGTATGAAGAGGTGGGGTCTTGTGAGGGCTCCACTCTGATGAATGGGATTAGTGCCTTATATTCATGTAAAAGAGGCCCAAGTGGGCCTGTTCACCCCTTCTGCGATCTGAGGACACATACAAGGTGCCATCTATGAGGAAGGGCCTCCCACTAGACATCACATCTGCTCGGGCCTTGATCTTGGACTTTCCAGCCTCCAGGACTGTGAGCAGTGTATTTCTGCTATCTACAAAATTATCTGGTCTAGGGCAGCACCTGAGGCTCAAAGGAGTAGGGCACCGGCCCCATATGCTGGAGGTGGTGGGTTCAAACCCAGCCCTGGGCCAAAAGCTGAAAAAAAAAAAAAAAGAAAGAAAAAACTAAAATTATCTGGTCTAGTGAATTTAGTGATAGAAACTCACAGGAACTAAGACAATACATAGTCCAGATTTTACCATTTTATGATGGAAACTATCCAATAGCTTATATAAAATAGGTAGCAAGTATTGGGTTAACAGAGGATGAATAATGATAAAGAATTTACTAAAGATTTGAGTGACATACCTACCTTTTCCTAGTCATTTCATGATTAATTTCTATGAGCACACAGAACAGAAAGTTTGTCCACGTGTATTACCAAGATGTGAAATATTTTCCTCAGGAAAGAGGATTTTCAGAATAAACTGTATTAACTATCAACCACTGAAATCATATTCTGACTGTGCACATAGACTTATTAAATGAGATGATATAAACAAACTTAGGTGGCTTTTCTTTGCCTAGAGGAGAATAGTGCCTGTACTATGAAGGCTATTTAATAAATGTTGATTGAAGGGAGGAAGGAATCAAAGGTCAGGGGGGGTAAAGGGGAAGAAGGGAGGGCAGGAGAAAAAATGTCTGTTTAACTTGGTTTCAATATTCTATTCTAATATATCACATTTTAATATAGTAATGAAAATTTATAATGTTTAGGTTATTTAAAACTCTACAATAATCGCTAAGAAAATGTCAAAATTGGAAACAAGACTCTTAATGGAAAAACATTCCTGTAGTGCTGCCTTGGCCTTGATTGCCTTAGTATTTCAGAGAAGTGCAGGAACTCAGCAACAAAGCTTGAGGCAAATTACAACTCTTGCTCAGACTGGAGGGTAAGGGGGTGGGTAAAAGAAACAAGCCCAATTGCAATGCCATAATTTGTCCTGGGGTTTTGGAAGACAATTTGCATATAATCATTAAAGCTAAAATTAAAGATATATTAAAGCCAAAATTAAGGATAGTGTTTACTGCTTAATAAATGATATATGTTTTATAACATCATTAAGGATGCTGCTTTTCTTAATTGTCGCAGACCATGAGATTTTCAGTGAGGTGCATATTAACTGCGGAGATAATAATGTTTCTATATGTTAATAATTTTAAATGACAAACACTTGAGCTATTTTCCAGCCACATGGGAGGGATCATTTACATCTTTAAAGGCTTATTTTACCATTAACCCCTTCATTTGAGTACAGTGGATAGCCATATGTAAAGTATTAATTTTTTACATTAGTGCTAATAGCAAGTATTTTAGACCCACTGGTGTGAGAAGATTAAAAGCCAGCGCATTAGGCATGCACCAACATTTCTGAGATTAATCCTTGTTAGAGCAACCTAGTGGGAACATGCAACTTGATTTTCTGTTTATTGATCAGATGCTTCTTGGTTCTTTTATCATGTAAAATGAAATTCCACAGAGACAATATTATATTGTATTAACATGCTGAATTTGAAAAGTACAACACGGTGTTTAATTGGTCTAGTTTGACATTCTACATTTAATACCACTTACTATAAATGCCAGTTACAGTAAGGGGGACTTGTGGACATAGGATATGCCCTAAATACTTGGCATGTGGCCCACAGGATAGACAAGTCACTGATGCATCTTCTAGTCATAAAGTCATGCCCCAAGGTCATGTTAACAGTAAAGCTAGGGGACTATTCGCTTGTTAGAAGAGGATTCGAGGATGCAGTGAAAACTAGAGGCACTCTGGGATGTTGTTAAACGTTTTGAGAAAATATTTGAGAAAAAGGAAAGGCATAATATTTGTGTCTCTGTTTCTCTATACTCCTTCCTCTGACCTCCGTCACCTCACCTTGTTGGCCTATTAGCATAGAAAACAAGTCCTGGTCTCTCATCCTCATGTTCACTTTAATTAGAATAGATCTGAGGAGTGACATTCAAATATTGAATAACCAGCAGAGCGTGGACACAGACCAGTCAGGGGGCACGGCAGCTGGGAACAACTTGAGTGTTTGGCTAAAACGTAGTGTTGACGGGGTGGTTGGTTTATCTCTAGGTTGTCTGTGTGTCTTAAACCACTTCGAATAATGGCAGTCAAAGACCCTTAGTAATTTCTCTCCTGAAAGAAGGTTAGAAGAGAGTGAGGATAAAAAATCAGAAGGGAGAGGGGTGGTTCTACTGGAAAAAGCTTTACCTATTGGTACTTGCGAGTAGTTTGGGGGCTGTTAGAGGGACCCAGATAAGTCAATTAATTGTCTCATTTTTGATAAAGTTATCCCACTTTCATTTCTAACAAATACTGCTAAAACATATGCACACGTATGTTTTCAAAGAGATAAGCCTAGCTCTTACTTGCATCCTTACAGTGGTGAATTTGTGTGCGTATATGGGTGATACACGCACGTGCACCCACACCCGCAAACTCTCATCAGCTAACACTTGAGTTAGGTGCTCAGAGTTTATACAGAACCTCTAATTTACATTAGCAAATTTATGGCAATTTTTGTTGTCAAATAGTGTAGAACTGTTAAGTTTTCTAAACCAATGGTTTTTAGTTTCACGCAATCTTCCCCGAATCAGTGAATGTGCAAGAAACCCCGATTTGTTTGTTCTGAATTTCAGTATTTTTCCCCCCGTCCTGCTTCCTGTGCCAGGTCTGAACTCTGAATCTCACACTTGTGCGCTCGATTCTTGGTGTCTTATCCTTGAACTCACTGCAATTAGATTTATCTTTCTACTTTTTAGTTCACTGAGTCTGATATTCCCCAGTTTCTTTGCACGTAAGTTGCTGGCACACTCCTGGTTTCTTTCTCATTTTACCTCTAAATTCAGCATGACATTGTGTTTGGAAAAAATGAAGAGCTTCATCACCAATAGCTCATTAAAACTCACCAGTTTTGAGTGTATCTGGAACAGGATTGGATTAGATTGGCACACTGATAAGGTTACAATGCTGCTATCTTTTCAAATCAATAGTTTTAACTAGCTGATTAATATTCAGCTTAAGGCAACAAATATAATTTTAATTGCTAAAATTTGCATAGAGAAATAGATTTCATTACTAATTTACTTCTGTTGTCTAAGGCAGAGTCATTGTTCTTAAAATAAATATGTCAAAATGATTCCCACTCTTTTTTTTTTTTTCTAGAGACTTGTCAAACCAATTGGTTTGTTGAAGGCTACATTAAGTATTTTAAGATCAAATGATAAAATACTAACACCTTCCTGGTATACAGTTATGTAACTTATCTTGTTGGTTTTAGGGTACGTTGACTGCCCCTGCCAATTTTGGGCTTTTTGAGCTGTGAACCTGTCTCACAATTAATAAAGATAAGTCAGACCCCATGAATGAAATATATGTATTTCCTTAACATTTTCTCTGGACCATGTTTTCTGTTTTGTGGAAAACAGGACAAATTTACTTTTTGCCAGGAGTTCATGTAAAAAATTCTTACCTGTTATATTTCAATGTTTATAATCTAGTGATATTTTAGTTTCACTAGATAATTATAATTTAATATGTAATTATAAATTAATATCTGACCTGATTCCTGATTGACTTTTTTCTGATCTAAAGCATAGCATGTATCTCTCCATCCATCCATTAATTCAGCTTTTTACATAATTAATTTCATTGGATCCTCATCACAGTCCTCCAAGATCAATTTCAGGATCTTAATTTTGCAAATGAGAGGGCTGACTCCAAGAAGAAGTTAAAAACCATGTAAGTTCAGATGGTTAGGAGTGTACATGGTTCATCTTTGTTCCCTAACACAGTCCTGGCAATGCCAGGAGCACCTGCTGAGTGTTCATGAGGAATGAATGGGTGACCCAGAGCTCACTGACTAGGGCTAACACCAATTTAGTGACCTACAAATGTTTGTAAGTACCACCGACATTTCTAGGTGTGCTTTTATTATCTTATTTAACTATTGCAAAAACCCTAATTTTCGTGATGTTGCCACTAAGGATTTTATGCCTGTTTCACAGAGGAGAAACATGTTTTAAAGGTTGTAAAGTCATTTGCCCCTGATCGCACAGCTGGAAAGTAGCAGAGTCAGGCATCCAACTTAGACTCCGGCTCAGTAGGTTGTCTTGCAGAGCACACGACGCATTGTGAGTGCCAAAAACTGTTTGCTTTGATGATGGCGATGATGTGGAATTAGACATTTTTTTTTTGATCTATTGACAAAGCTATTTAGTAGTAATTATAGAATCTCCAAATTATACTTGCATGGATTTTCCCTGTAAACTCCTGGAACACCTTATATTCAGCCTACTTCTAACAATAAGAATTTATGCACCACTTGTGTGTAAATGCATTATCATATGTACGTATGTGAATGTGTATATATGTGCATGTGTGTATAAACACACAGATATAGTTAGAAATAAACATAAAAACCTAATACTGAAAACTCGTGATGTCTTTTTTCTTTTTGTACAGTTAATTTGCATTTTAAATCCCTTGAAATGTACCAATGTACTGGATTTTAGAAATGTATTTTGGAAACAGCTAATTATGATTTTAGTAAATGACGCATTCTTTAATTGCTTAAAAATTAAGGTTTTCACATGAAGAAGTTGAGCACAGAAATTGCCACTTTTATAGAGTAATTTGAAAAAAGAATACTGATTTCACCTTCAATCATGTAGTAGTAAAGCCATGTCTGTTTTTGGAGTCTGTTTCTGTGGTTAGTTGATCATGTGTCCACAAAGACAGCCTTGCTTTTTAACCCATTGTGTACATGTTTTTCTGTATTTAATTCTGTCAATAAAGGACCTGGAAGCCGTGAGGGTAATGAGGAGGAATGATAGTTTGGATGTATTCTTTCCTGAAATGCCAGTTGAATTAAATCTTTCATTCCCACTGCAGACATACAAATCTATAATCTCTTTTCAAGATGAATCCAGAACAGGAGTCTGCGTTCTTTTATTCTTGGTCAGGAGATTAAAATTGATCACAGGCCACACAAGGGAGGCGGATGTAGCATCATAGCTCAATGTGGTTAACAAGGACAGCGCTTGCCTTCTGTTCTCCTTAACCGTGCACTTACAAGTTACAAATATTATTGATTCTAGGGGTCATCTGAGGCTGTGGGGAGGTTGTGTGACTTGACAATATTTTGCTGTTTTTAAAGGATCAGAGCTATGAGCCTTGATAGCAACTGAGACAGACATAGTTTAAATTTGACAAATGAAGATGTATACTTTTTTGAGCTGGTAAAAAATCCTTCATGTAGAAATAATGAGTGGAAATTTGATAGCTGATTTAGCATAGGTCAAATGACTTACAGTGTAAGAAAGAAAATAACGCTTTAATTATTACCCTTTCATCAAAACGAATTGATGATAGGTTTGTCATTGTAAATCTGTGCTTCAAACAAATGAATAGTGCTTAGAAGATCCTTTTACAAGACATCATTTAAATGTAAGTGGGCATAGTTTACCTAAAACCATTTGAAAAGCTAGCGTAGGTGGATGATACGTGAATAATTACCTGCTAATCTTTACAGCATGTTATTTTTTTTTCTTTCTTGTGAATAAAACTGCTGTATGAACATTTAGAAAATTTAAGGTGCCGCAGATCCTTATGTATGCCAAATTTTCAGACTAGGTTAAGGCTCCTTTATTTCTCCTTAACAATGAAGATTATATGCTACCCCTATAATATATTTTATGGAAGGGTAGAAGAAACCACTGTATTTCAAACTTTTAACTGGTTTAAATCTGGCTTTGCTTACTAGCTATGAGATTTTAGAAGACTTCTTTTACTTCCTTGAACCTTAGTTTGCTCATCTAGAAATGGGCATAAAGATATCTAGTCTATGGGACCATTATGGAGCTCAAAAGATGGGAAATAATTTTAAGTAATAAATGAATTTACAAATGTAAATGCTTATAATATGTATTATTTTTGAGCTTATGTGATGTTGAGCCTATATTTAAGACAGTGGTGAAAAGACTTTCTCTCTCTTTCGCTTTATAATCTGTAGAATACACAGGTAAACAGGAAGTTAGGATTTCAAAAGTGTCTAGATTGTAAACTGACTAAACTAGGTTTAATTGTTGATACAGTACTGGCCTTATACACACCATGTTCTAAGAAGCAGAACTGAGGTGGCTTAGCATTAGAATATGCCTTCTTTAAAAAGCATGAAAATATTTACAGTGGTTTAAAAACAAGACCCTAAAACCATATATCCGAATAGAAATCACCTATTCTGAAACTTAAAAAAGAAAAATATATTAAAGCATTGATTTCTCAATTCATTAAACAAAAGATGTTTGGGATGTTATTCATTATTTTACATTGACTTAAAAAACGTGAAATTTTTATTGATACTGTCATGTATCAATGTATACTCTATATTCTATCATTACAGTGGTTTAGTTCTTTTGAGTATAATTTAATTTATGAATGTGTGTCTATTATATAGCTCATTAAGAATTTAAATAATTTCCAAAGGGCAACATAGAATTTCAATTTGATCTCCCTAATTAATCCACCCTTCACCGTTACTATAGTTTCTTCCTCTGGTAGTAGGAAAAAAGAAGTCTTGACCATTTGCCTATGTAATGTGCAAAATTAAAATGAAAACAGGGTAGTGCCCGTAGCTCAGTGGTTACAGCACCAGCCACATACACCCAGGCTAGCAGGTTTGAATCCAGCCCAGGCCAGCTAAACAGCAATGACAACTGCAACAAAAAAATAGCCGGGCATTGTGGTGGGCGCCTATAGTACTAACTACTTGGGAGGCTGAGACAAGAGAATCGCTTAAGCCCAAGAGTTTGAGGTTGCTGAGAGCTGTAATGCCGTGGCACTGTACCCAGGGCGACTTAGTGAGACTCTGTCTCAAAATAAGTAAATAAAGTGAAAATAATTTCCATTATTATTAATTAAATTGCTCATGTCTGTTTAAGTGGTTCATAATTCAGTAGTCAGAACAGGTCAAGGGAGGGAGTATACAAAGTTTCATTTTCCAGGTGAGGAATATAAGCTGCAGAGAGGTAGGCTGGTGTGTAGCTGGCAGGTGAGAGCAAACTTAGGTGTGGCAAGGTTAGCCTTATATTTCTAATGTTTAAGAGTCTTTCGGTTTTGGTTTCAGATTTTAGAAAATTACCAGCAGGGTAAACAGAACATGAGTGTGCCCTTCTGGGGGGGGGCGGGTTTCAAATCCTCATAGAAAAGCAGCACCTCCCTCATTCAACCTTTTAGTTTTGATGTGTTTCTTTAAAAGCGTAAGAATTCTTCTAAGGATTGTTTTTAATCAGGTAAATATTACATAATCGAAGTGCATATATATTATCCACTCCGAATCTAATTATTGCGGTGTTGCAGTTACTGTGAATTCATTATTAATTCTTCTTTACTTGATCTCAGCCAAAAGGCTGAGAAGTGATTAATTTTTACTTCTTAAGAAAGCACCCCACAGGGTGCTCCAAAGGAGCATGCATGGGGGAAGTGGGGACTTGGAACTAAATGTCCTTATATTGACAAAAAATACAGTACCAAATGTTGCAGAGGTAGCCAACAGGTATAGAATATGTTATATGTGTTTAGTAAACTTTTGCAATGAATATTATGTAAATGAAGATACACTTAGCTACAATTTCCCCTTGTCACTATGTAGGGCAACTTCAGGGACCCCCTGTATGGAATATGTTATCCCCTGTAGTGATTCCTGGGGGGGTGTCTGATGTTTTCCATCTGTGGCAGACTTTCTTTCCCTCTTTGCTTGCCATCACCGCTGGAATACCTTCCTGTGTGGGCATCGTCATGGGATGGCCCCCCATCCTCATCTGATTTGCCTCGTTTAAATTGGTTCTCATAGTTACAATAAATGCACTGGTATTTTGTTGCTTGTGTCGTGTTTAATATTCTCCTTCAATAAATATTTTTGGCTATTTTAAAATGAATCATAGGTCAGAAGCCTTGAAGAATATTTAAAAATCAAGAAAGACCATTCCTAAAATCAAAGTTATTCCTCTGAACATTGCTTCTTTCTACTTTACATTGTACAGTGTCCATATACTGGAGAAATTTCTATTTTTAAGTCTGTGTCTACTTTTCTTTTACCAACAGCAAGAAAGTGTGTACTGGTACTTCTCGTAGCATCCAGCATCCGCATTCCACTACCTCTCCTAAGTCATCTCGCCTCAATGTCCATTCAGCTCCCTTTCTCTTTCCTCCTTTAATGCTGCTCGTGCCTTGGGCTGCACCGTGGCCGTCTCTTCTGGTGACTGTACACATTCTCTCATCAGCATCTCGGGTTCTCAGGACCACCTCTTGGCTGATCTGTTTGTCCAGACAAGATTTCTCTCATGAGTTTCAGTCTGTTGTTCCACACTCCGTTAAATATGTCCAAAATGGAACAATATTATTCTTCTAGAATCTTCCCCTGTTCTTCTACATTGTACCACTAGTTTTGAGGTACCTGAAGTTGAAACTCAGATGTAGCCTAGCTCTTTTCCTCTACTCCATACGACAACAAGGGACCAAATCCTAAGGGGTTAAGTTCTAAATATCTTGAGAGTGTATTTGTATTCTTCTGCAACCATGCCGCCAGGATCTTCATATAAGCCCCATTTTCTCTGTTAAACTTGCTGGAATAGAAGAAGAGAATGAAAACATACCTCTAGGGAATCTGGGGGCACAATTTCAAATGCGAGATATAGAATTTCTTTGAAGTATTAAAATTTCATTCAAAATTTGCATCTCATTCCATAATCTCTTTGTGTTTGTCTTAATAAAAAATACCATCATTTAAATTACTTATTTGTCAATGAAATTGTTGCCCTGGGAGGGTAAGCTGCAGTTTGTGCTGAGGTTGTGGACACCCCCTGCCATGCCACGGCAGCGGTGGTTACTAGTAATCCAGGTTGAGAAGAGCACGGGAAGTTTTCCTTTCTTTTCTGGATTTGCGCAGCGCCCCCTTCCATGATCTGCCTCTTTTTGTTCTTCCTCCCCACAGTTTTTGTCCACACACCACTACCAATTCATCCACACTCATATACAAAGCTGACTGTATCATTCCAAACACCCCCGTGTAGTGTGAATGGCTCTGGCCCTGTCCACCTGTCAGAGTTCCAGTTTTGCTGTTCCCCATTCTTTCCTAGCTGCTTCCTTGACTGTATTGTAGTTCTTGGCAGATTGAACTCATATCCTGTCCTGCTTTGTAGATGCAGCTCATTCTTTTCCTTTCTCTGTGACTGGAAACTTTCATTGTCTGAGACTCAGCTGCGCGTGCTGTCTCCAAACCTATCCCTTCCTCTCTCATAGCACGTAATCTTGCCCTGTTCTAAATTTACGGTGACACGTCCTTCCGCTACACTGGAAGCTACTCATCTGTGTGTTCACAGCAACTAACATGTTACATAGCACATAATAGGCATTCAGTAAATATTAACAAATAAGCAGTTCAATAAACACCTAGGATTTCTGTTTTTAGCTCATCTTCATCACAGTTCTTAAAACATTACACTGGTTTCCAAATCTAAAAGTTGAGCTTGTCGGGCGGTGCCCGTGGCTCAGTGGGTGAGGCATTGGCCCATATACCGAGGGTTCAAACCCAGCCCCAGACAAACTATTAAAAAAAAAAAATAGCCGGGCATTATAGTGGGCGCCTGTAGTCCCTGCTACTTGGGAGGCTGAGGCAAGAGAATCACCTAAGCCCAAAGAGTTGGAGGTTTGCTATAAGCTGTGACACCACAGCACTCTACCAAGGATTAATAAGTGAAACTCTGTCTCAAATAAATAAATAAATAAATAAATAAATAAATAAAAGTTGAGCTTGCCAAGCTGTATTTTACTTTTTTTTTTATGTAGTGTAATTTCAGAACTAGATATATCATGATTATACATCAAGCCTGCTAAGTTGTATATGGTTAATTAACAATAATTAAGGAAATTTCAATTGGGACTAAGTTTTGGAAAGTGTCTGTAGTTTAACTGTTATGATGGTTGTTATGGCATTTTACATATATTAAAATTGTGTTAAATGTTGAGAAAGCAATCATATGAAGGAATGTAAATGAATGAAAATAATAGGATTTTTAACAGGTAAAAACACATGAAGATCATTTATGACTGTGCTCAGCAGTCATCTTATTATTGAGCCATATTATCTCAATTAATATGTCTTCAAGGCAGGTTTTATAGATAGATTGAGGCTTAAAATTTAAATCACTCTGACTATGCAGTGTTGCACAGCTTAGTATGAAGTAGTGGAGTAGAGATACGAACGTAGTTATGTCTGATGTTAAAAACCGTTGCTTTCCCTTACACCAGACTTACAAATTCTTGTCTAAACTCACGTTCATTTATGGTGTCTAGTGATTGTTGGGTATGAACGGTTGCAATGCATTTTGATATTTACAACCATAGTCTGCACATTTGAAAGGCATGTAGAGATGGCACAGGGTGATTGACTTAATTTTAGAGTTGAGAGATGTTGACTCTTCAGCCACTTCTGAGTCATAGGCTCCTTGGACAATGTAAAGAAAGGTTTAGATCCTCTATACATAGACATAATAAAATGCATAGTTATACAAAGGCACAATTATCTAATAGTCTAACAGAAAACCCCCAGGAAAAGTTTCTAGATAATCTACCTTCTTGTGGATAAACCAGCTGAGGTCCCACATTTCTAGAATTGCTGACCATGTGCGTTTATCAAGAACGCCTTTCGGAAGTGATTGTCTTATGAGATTTTCTGAATTTCTACAAAAGTATTCTAACTTCAAGTTGTTTGCTCAGTAGCTTGTCAGTGATACTAAATACATCCCAAATATGTTTAAGCATGGAAGTATTTAATATTGTATTTCTATCTAACATATGTCTTATAAATATGTACTGATGTAAGTATCTTCTTGGAAAATTTATAACATCATAGTAATGGCTTACAGCAGTGGTTCTCAACCTTCCTAATGCCCCCGTGTATTTTCATTGTTACAAAGGGGTCCTGACCCACAGGTTGAGAACCACTGGCTTAGAGTAAGATAAGGTAAATTTTCACAGAAATGTATCACTCAAAGTCAAAGAGGAATTTGCATAATTAAAGTGATACGACACTAAGCTGTAAATATCTTCACAAGATAAAATAATTATAGGGCAGCATGACCAATATCTGTGCTTGTGAATTACCCCTTTACCTGTTAGATTAAATTATTACCACAGTACAGAGCCATATTATGCTCCCATATACAGATAATAGCTCTATAAGGAGATACAATTTTATAATTCTTCTCATTTTATAGATGAGGAAACTGTAGCTAAAAGTATGATAAGCTATGTAAGTAACATGGTCAAGAGTCATTAGCGAGATCTCATTCTGAACTGAGCAACTCTCTTGTTTTATAGGCAGGGTGAGAAGCACATGGATATAGAAAATAAGTTCCACTAGGTGCCTGTAGCTCAAGCGGTTAGGCTCCAGCGCCACATACTCCAGAGCTAGCGGTTTGAATCCATCCCTGGCCTGCCAAACAACAATGACAACTCCAACCAAAAAATAGCCAGGTGTGTGGCAGGCACCTGTAGTCCCAGCTACTTGGGAGGCTGAGGCAAGAGAATCGCTTAAGCCCAGGAGTTGGAGGTTGCCGTGAACTGTAGTGCCAGAGCACCCTCCCCCCCTACTCAAGGCAACAGCTTGAGGCTCTGTCTAAAAGAAAAAGAAAAAGAAGGAAAGAAAGAAAAAAGAAAATAAGATCTAGCAGCCGAGATGGCTAACAGGTGCAAAGCCTGCCTCTGGCCCCCTTGTGCTTATATTGTTTGATTTTGCAGAGCTGTGAAGGCCAGAACAGACTTGGGTAATTCAAAATGGTTATTAACTTTCATTTCAGTTTTAATCTAGGACCCGAACTCTTGCATTGCATTTCAGTTCGTCTCATTCTAGTATTAGAGCAAAGATTTCTTTAGCTTTCAAGGAAACCATTTAAATGCATTATCTAAAGAATGATACAAAAAAATTGTTACAGAAAGTTTCCTATACAGACTAATATGACTTTAGAATTCACTAGAAGGACTGCAAACAAAAAAAAAAGGTTATCAGTGCCTGTATTTAAGAATTTATCTGAGTAAAAATATATATAGAGAGAAGTACAATTAAAAAAATACCTTCAAGAAAGTCACTAATACAATACAATGAATGTGGGGTACATTTACTGGTGATTAACACATTAGTAATACTTTTGCGGTTCCATTTTTAAAGGGGTCTTCTTCCTTCTACAAAATGTGTGTTTATGGTGGCAGCTTTAATGCTGCTTCCTGCTGTGCAGTTCAATAGAGTATGTTTTTAGGTGGCTGGTGGAGGGTTTTTTTCGTTATGTATGTCGATGGAGATAAGTGTTTTAATTACTTTTTTAATGTCTGCGCTTTTGTATTTTTCTCCTCTCTTCCCTTTTTATTTCCTGCTGTTGAGATTACTGCCTCATCGCCACAGCAGGTGGCTGTTGCAAATTTGTTTTCTTTGTAAGCCTAGTAGATTTATTTTCTAATATAACTGTTCCTTTTTAGTATTTTATTATTAATGATTTCTTTACTTTGGGATATCGTATACTTACACAGTCCTAAATAGTCATTTCCCAACGCCATCTAAGAACTCCCATCATTAATAAAAAAAAAAAAAACAACTTTTGCCTGAGGCATAATTGTTGGAGTTCTTTGCTTACCCTGACTTCACAATGTGGGGATTAAAATTTAAGGAAATTGTTTTATAGCAAAAGCCAAATGAGAAGAAAGAAATGGAAAAAAAATAGAAGGGAAAGAAATAGAGAGTAGAAAAGGCCCAAGGGATGAAACATGTTTGAATAAATAATACCAAAATCAAAGGACTAAGGATAGTTTTGTGACATACACATGAAATTATATTAATATATCTTTTCTAGGAATGATATTTTTAACTAGACCTTGTACTTACATTAAGGTTGAATTTTAATTATTAAAATAACTTCTGCTAGTTATAAGAAAGTTACAGAATGATGAAATAATGGAAATGATGGAATAATTCCAAAATGATGGAATATTACAAAATAATGAAAAAATACTTCTTTTCTCATACAAGGCGTTAGGTGTAATGTGCCGTAGCTAGAATAAAAGATAATGTGAAGTCTGAGTATAGAAATTATTTTTCAGGAAAATAAAATATATATTAGGATCCTTTATCCATTTTTGCCAAGAAGACTCTTTTTTTTTTAAATTTTTTTATTGAATGGTAACTATGTACATTAATGCACTTCTGGGGTACAGTGCGGGGTTTTCACATGCAATCCGAAATACTTCCATCAAACTGATCAACACAGCCTTCATGTCATTTTCTCAGTTATTGTTTTAAAATGTTCTCATTCTACTCTTAGAGAGATTCAATTGTACCCCTGTAAGATAAACCTCAGAAATGGTCCCTCCAATACCCCTCCCTCCACCCTCACTTCTGACTATTTACCCTTCTCTTCCTCTTGGCCTTATACCAAAAGATGACTTCATCACCTCAGCAGAAGCAAAGTAATTTAAAGTGAAGGAGGAAGTGAAAGGAAAAAGTAGGGGAAGGAAATGAACAAGAAGAAAATAAACATGAGAAGAAACCAACAGAAAAATTCTGGCAATGTGAAAACCCAGAACAGAGCAATTTCCCACCTGAAGGAATAATGAAGTAACTACCACAGAGTTTCACCTATAAAGAAATACTGGAAATAACAAAAAGGGAATTTGAAATATGGATTTCAAAAGTAATGAAGAAAATTTATGAAAAAGTGAAAATTATCAAAAGGAAATCTAAAAATAGAACCAAAGATTAGATCAGGGAATTTAATAATGAAGTAGAAATTATTAATAACAGATTAAACCATGGACAAAGAAGAATCTCAGAACTAGAGGATAAATATCTTGAACTAACAAAGGCAGTTAAAGAGGCAAAAAAGAGAGAAAGCAGAATTTTCACTTAAAGAATTAGGGAACTTTAAGAAGCATTCACACATACAAACTATAGAAATCAATAAAGGGGAAGAAGTACCTAAAAGAAATGTTACCAGAGGATATCATAAATGAAAATTTCTCAAGTATCACCAAAGATTCTGACACACTCCTTTTACAGGAATACCAATCCCAAGGTCATCTCAACACAAACAGAGCATCTCCAAGGCACATTTTGATGAACCTGTCCAAAGTCCAAAACAAAAAGAACATTATGCAGGAAGTCAGGAGTAAGCACTAACTGGCCTACAGGGGCAGATCCATAAGAGTGAAAGTGGACTTTAGAGGTGAAACTTTCCAAGTCAGAAGAGAATGGTCACATATCTTTAGCTTTCTTTATTTCTTTTTTAATTTACTTTTTTATTAGATCATAATTTGTATATTAATTCTATCATAGGATACAGAGTGTTGCTTCCATATGCAATTTGGAAAACTCTCATCCTACTGGCTAGCATAGCCATCATGTCTATCTCATAATTGTTGTCTTAAGACATTTATATTCAACCTCCAGACAAAATCAAATGTACCCTAATAGGATAAATTATAGGCGTGATCCCCACAATATCATTCTCTTCACCCATCCTCCCCCCTCCCCTCCCCACCTTTCCCCATAGTCTACAGCTCCATTTGGATTGTAGCTTTCTTAAGATAGCTAACAATTAGTTTCATAATAGTGTTGAGTACATTGGATACTTTTTCTTCCATTCTTGAGATACTTTGCTAAGGGAAATTTTCCAGCTCCATCCATGTAAACATGAAGGAGGCAAGGTCTCCATCCTTCTTTGTGGCTGTATAGTACTCCATGGTGTACATATACCACAATTTATTGATCCATTCATGGGTC
>CAUYQV010135288.1:0-19485 GCA_963574575.1 Galagoides demidoff
CTCCCAAGCAGCTGGGACTATAGGCATCTGCCACAAGGCCCCGCTATTTTTTTTTTTTTTTTTTTGATTGCAGTTGTTTAGCTGGCCCGGGGTTGATTTGAACCCGCCCCCCTCCTTGTATGTGGTTGGCACCATAACCACTGTGCTATGGGCACCGAGCCCAGCAATTCCATTTCTAAGTATCTATACTAAAGAAATTCTAGCATAAACACAAGAAAACTATACTGTAATATTCATTAATAGTAAAAAAGTAGGAAGAACCAACTGGCCTTCAGAAGGGAAAAGAATAAATAAAATATAGTATAGTCATATAGTAGAATATTAGATATAGATTAGTTAAAAAGAATAAGCTAGAGCTATTTCTATGCATATGGAAAACTCTGGAAAAACCAGTATAATAAAAATTGCAGGCTCAGTGCCTATAGCTCAGCAGCTAGGGCGCTATCCACATACACCTGAGCTGGCGGATTCAAATCCAGCCCAGGCCTGCAAAACAATAGTGACAACTACAATCAAAAAATAACCGGGCATTATTGGAGGTGCCTATAGTCCCAACTACTTGGGAGGCTGAGGCAAGAGAATCACTTAAGCCCAAGAGTTGAGGTTGCTGTGAGCTGTGATGCCACGGCACCTTACCGAGGGTGACAAAGTAAGACTCTGTCTCAAAAAAAAAATAAAATTGCAAAAAGGTGATACATATTTATGTAAAATTTAGGACGTTTGGAATAACAATTACATTGGTTTGTTACGTGTGTATCTTTAAGTTAAAAATCTAGGAATGTATCTGGGAAGAAGAGGTAGTGTGGCACTTTAGCTGTGTCTATAATACTTATAAAAAGATGTTTAAGAAAAGATCTGAGGCAGATATGACAAACTATTAACAAGTATTTAATCTTAGTGGTAGATAACATACTTGTCTACTTCATACTGCTTTCTATAGTTTTCTAATTTTAAGGTCCATATATTTTTAAAAGTTAACTGCAAAAAACAAACAAAACCTCCTCGCTGTTAAAGGAAAGTTCTTCCCGGTGCAGTGGCTCATGCTTGCAATCCTTATATTCTGAGAGACAGAGGCAGAAGGATCCCTTGAGGGCAGGCATTCAAGACCAGCCTGAGCAAGAGCGATACTCCATCTTTACAAAAAATAGGAAAATTAGCCAAGCACCTTGACATATGCCTGTAACACTAAGGAACTCCTTGAGCCCAGGAGTTTCAGGTTGTAGTCACTGTACTCAAGCAGGGGTGACAGAGTGAGACTCTGTCTCAGAGGAAAAAAAAAAAAAAAAACTTTTGAGGGTTAGAAAAACTTAACAGGGTTAGAAAAAAAAACTTTTTCTAACAGTGTCCCCGTGGGCTAGAGTACCGTGGCATCATGATAGCTTAATTGACTCAGCCTCCCAAAGTGATTATAGGCGTGAGCCACCACACCTGGCCAAAAAAAATTTTTAGGAAGAATTCATCTGCTCAGACTGGCTATATGTATGAAACTGATACCTATAATTCCTCAACTCCTGGCCATAAGTGATCCTTCCACCTGGGCCTCCCAAAGTACTGGGATACAGGCTTGAACCACTATGCCTAGCCAACGTCTGTCTATATAGTTAAGGTCACTATAATTTCCTCCCTTTTTAGTCAGATAATGTTAGATGATGGAGGATATCAAAATACAAATAATATATTTTTAATGTGCCATTGTTATAATTTTCTTGGTGATTGATATTTAGCTCTAGGTAGAAAAGCATGTAATAGCTAATCATCCTGCCTGCCCTACTTCTTCATTTTCTTATCAATCTCAAATTAGTTTCTTACAATGTGAAAAGAATTATTCTGAAGTCACTGTAATCCTTATTACACTGTATTACATGATTTTGTACTTTAGTGTATGGAAACTGAGTAAAAAAAAAAACTATGGAAGCCCAGAAATAAAATAGTTGCCATAGTTAGACATGTACCCTAATTCATGAAGAAACCTATTAATAAAAGGCAATATTGTGTATAATATTCATAGTTTTGTAAGCAAGGCAACTGTGTCCCCTAAGTTTGTTCAAATTGAAAAGGAAAGGAAGGACATTTTCCCTCCTAAGAAAATATTTTTGAAGATATCTTGTGGAAATATCTTTTGATTAGCTTTTAAAAGGATAATGGAGTTTTTGCTGTTTTTTTTTGTTGTTGTTGTTGTTTGTTTATTTTGAGACAGAGCCTCAAGCTGTTGCCCTGGGTAGAGTGCCTAGGCATCACAGCTCACAGCACCTTCCAACTCCTGGGCTCAAGTGATTCTCCTGCCTCCGCCTCCCAAATAGCTGAGACTACAGGCACCCGCCACAATGCCTCGCTATTTTTTGGTTGCAGTGGTCATTGTTTGGCGGGCCCTGGCTGGATTCAAACCCACCTGCTCAGGTGTATGTGGCTGGTGCCTTAGCCACTTGAGCCACAGGCATTGAGCCTTTGCTGTTGTACTTTTAAAGCATTTTGAAAAATTAGAATTTTGGTTTTATCCTAGATATTTTGACTTTACAGGTTACTACAGGCTGCTCCAGCTGATAAGGAAGAGTCTTCCAAAACCGAAAGTGAATTAACATATTACCTTTCCGAGCTCTACCAGCGAAAATCTCGTGAAGAGTCCACTATAGCTAATCAAGAAGACAGCAAAAAGAAACGTATGCATATAGTCTTAAGAAAGGCTGTTTCTTAAGGCAGTCTTTTGAGACTGTTATTTTAAAACATTGACATTCCCTGAAATGAGGTTAAAATGGTAACTGAAGAAGGGCAAATTATTATATTGCAAATTTAAAAGTAATTGTTAGGGGTGGCGCCTGTGGTTCAGTGAGTAGGGCACTGGGCCTCATATACTGAGGGTGGCAGGTTTGAACCCAGCCCCAGCCAAACTGCAACAAAAAATAGCCAGGCATTGTGGTGGGCGCCTGTAGTCCCAGCTGCTTGGGAGGCTGAGGCAAGAGAATCGCCTAAGCCCAAGAGCTGGAGGTTGCTGTGAGCTGTGACACCATGGCACTCTACCAAGGGTGACAAAGTGAGGCTCTGCCTCAAAAAAAAAAAAAAGTAATTGTTAGTCTGATAAGTGTTTTAAAAAAGATCACCTGCAATCCTACCTTCCTAATGATTATTTCTAATTGTAACAAATTTAAATACAACTTTATATTCTACTTTAAAATATTTGTTCATCTGCTACCTTGCCTTTTTAGTTATTGTTCTACCTCATTGCTTAACAAAATTTACAAAATTCTCTGTTATTGATGAACATTCAGATTGTTTTCAGTTTTTATCTTTATAATACTACAGTATGCTTCATGCATATAATTTGTTCTTTCAGTAATTTCCTTAGCATAAATTTCCAGGAACAAGTTACTATGTCAAAGAACATGAAAATGGCTCTTAATGTGGATTCCTAAGTTGTCTTTCAGAATAGTTTCATTGCAATTCTGTGGCCATTGGATAACACTCAGCTGAATGTGTTTGTTATTTGCCTGTGGAAAAAAAATCGTCTAATCATATCAAGATGTTTAGTTACTAAAGTTCAATTAAAAGAAGGGCTGTCTTTCTACCCTGTGTGTGGGGTAGAAAGAGATGTAAGAGCTCACTAGTTCAGATCATTCTGAAGAGCTAGACTTCATTTTGATATTCCTT
The DNA here is from genome assembly GCA_963574575.1 of Galagoides demidoff. Taxonomy (NCBI): domain Eukaryota; kingdom Metazoa; phylum Chordata; class Mammalia; order Primates; family Galagidae; genus Galagoides; species Galagoides demidoff. The sequence goes on from CAUYQV010135288.1 coordinate 3,643, forward strand.
CACAGTAATCTGAATTAAAGTAGTTCTTGATTCCACAAAGTGAAAAGTAATTTACTGTTCTTTCCCTAATGATGTTTTGGAAGAAGGTGTCCCTTGTACTCCAGTGAGGCAGAAGATGAATGCCATGTGCCGTTCCTTAAAGATGTTGAATGTTGCAAGGCTGAACGTAAAGGCTCAAAAGTTATTACCAGATGGCAGCCCTGACATGGCTGGGGAGAAGGGGATCCAAAAAATCGCCAGTGGAAGAACAACAGATAAATTGGAAGACAGAGGAAAAACTTTAAGAAGTTCTAAACCTAAAGGTATTCCTCCATTCTGTAGCATTTTGGAGTCTCAGTCTATGTTTATTCTTTTATATCTTATCTATTTTTTAATAAATTTTAATTATATCTCTTAATTAATTTAGTAAATATCTGCTACATGCCCAAAAGTGTGTTATAGTGAATATAATAAATAATAAGATAATGTCTATGGGCCAGGTGGGTAGCTCATGCCTGTAATTCTAGCACTCTGGGATGCCAAGGCTGGTGCATTGCTTGAGCTCACTAGTTCAAGACCATCCTGAGCAAAAGCGAGACCTCATCTCTGCTAAAAATAGAAAAACTGGGGCAAGAGGCTTGCTTGAGCCCAAGAGTTAGAAGTTGCTATGAGCTGTGACACAATAGCACTCTACCCAAGGACAATAGCTTGAGACTCTGTCTCAAAAAAAAAAGGAGATAATGTCTATGATGTAGCTACAAATATAAAACCAATGAACTAATAAACTATTTTGCTATATTAATATATATAATAAACTAATGAAACAAACATAAAAGAGAGGGAAGAGTCTAAAACAAAATATGCCTATTTTGGAAGTAAAGACCAGACTAGGAGTTGGGAAAAGGAAGGTCAGGACTAGAATAGGCTGTGGAGGCTTCTGAGTAACTACTTCAGCCCAGGCAAGACTTCCAAAAATGAGCAGAGTTAAAGGGCAGAAAGGTAAAAGAAGACCATTGGGGAATTAGGATAAGCAAAGTCACAAAGAAAAAGGACCACATCTAGGTCATAGGATAAGTGGTTAAAGAAGTTTTACATTTGTGGGCCTGGCGTGGCTCGCACCTGTAGTCCTAGAGCTGTGGGAGGCTGAGGCAGGTGGATTGCCTCAGCTCAGAGGTTTGAGACCATCCTGAGCCAGAGTGAGACTGGTCTGTACCCAAAAAAGCCGGGCGTTGTGGTGGGTGCCTATAGTCCCAGCTACTTGGGAGGCAAAGGGCAAGAGAATTGCTAAAGGAAGAAAAGTGGGGGGGGGGGGGGTTCGAACTAAGATGAGTGAGAAAGCCAGTTGAAATTGAAAGCAAAATTTAAAAAAAAAAAAGTTTTACATTTGTGAATAGAGGAAGAGGAAAAAGAATTTAGTCCATCAGCTTTTATTTTCATTTTTATCTCCCTACCTCCCCTTTTTGAGACAAAGTCTCAAGCTCTCACCCTGGGTAGAAAGCTGTGGCATCATAGCTCACAGCAACCTCCAACCCTTGGGCTCAAGCAGTCTTCTTGCCTCAGTTTTTCTATTTTTAGCAGAGATGAGGTCTTGCTTTTGCTCAGGATGGTCTCGAACTTGTGAGTTCAAACAGTCCACCCACCTGGGCCTCCCAGAGTGCTAGGATTACAGGTGTGGGTCACTGTACCTGACCCCCTCCCCTTTTTAATATATTATATATTATGGTGTGTTGCATATTCTCAGGGTACGTTTTTAACTCACAATGACGGTGTTAAGTTCCATAGCTTCTAAACTTTGGGTGGTAATCACATGATGTCACTTTTGAGTTGTTTTGAAAATTCTGTAATGAAAGTTTTATGCTCCTTGAAAGACTTTTTTTCCCCTATGGAATGCCAGCTCCTTAGATGATAATCAGTTTGAGTGGTACAGAACATCTTTAATAAGCTAGTGAAGGTATGCAAAAGGTGGGTGTTATACATCAAGGCAGAACAAAAACAGTAGTACTTAAGAAAATGTGACAGTAACATAATTCCTGGACTAGGTTCTATCTAGAAACAGAAATGCACAACAGTGATAAAGTGATTTTTTTACAAATTATTATTCCCTAATAATTCAGTGGGAAAAGGATAATCATTACAACAAATGATTTTGCAAAAACTTGATACCTTTATACCATAGTAAAATAAAATTTAATATTCCCTTTTAATTAATAGTATTTTGAATATCTGGTATATTTTTTCTTGTCTAATATTGTTTATACCTTTATCTCATTTTTTAAAATTTTGCAATCTTGCTCTTAATTACTCTTTTATTACTCTATTTTATTTGGCTTTTCAAAGAACCATCTTTTGTTTCTATTGACTGCTAGTGTTTATTTTCTATTTAATTCATTTCGGTTCTTAGAATGTTTGTTATTCCCTGCCTTCATTTTGTTGGTTTACTCTCTTATGTTACTTCTTGTGTTCCACCCTTAGCTAGTTAATTATTTTTAAATTTATCTTCTTTACAAAAATAATCATTTAAGTCTATAAATTTTCATTGAAGTATATATTGAGCTGCATTATACAAGTTGTTATCTATTTTCATGATACTTCTAAGTATTTTTTGACATCTATGGTATAAGGGAATATTTTGTAATTACCTTTTAATATTTTGGGGTTGTATTCAGATGATGTAGTCTGTAAGATATTGATTCTTTTTTGTTATTGTTGAGACAGTGTCTCACTCTGTCATCCTGAGTAGAGTAAGTACAGTGGCATCATCATAGCTCACAGCAACCTCAGACTCTTGGGCTCCAGAGATCCTCATGCCTCAGACTCCCGAGTAGGTGGGACTGTAGGTGCTTGCCACAAAGTATGGCTGGGTTTTATATATTTTGTGGAGACTGAATTTCAAACTTCTGAGCTAAAGCAATCCTCCCATCCCAGCCTCTCAGAGAGCTAGGAGTACAGGCATGAGCTACCATGCCCAGTGATATTGATTCTTTAATTTGCTGAAACTCTGGACTAATATATTGTCGGTTTTATTAATATTCTTTGTGTATTTGAAAAAAATGTATATTTTCTAATTGTTAAGTATCTGGTTCTATATGGCCATATATCAGGTTTATTATTGTTTGAATATACAACATTCTTAATAGTTTTTCTGCTTCTTTGATCTATAACTGGAATGAGTGTATTAGATTTCTACAATGTAGATTTGTCAAAATTCCATTGTAATTCTGTGAATTTTTGCATCTTATATTTTGAGGCTTTCTTATTCTTAGACGTTCATAATCATTTATGTCTTCCTTGTGATTATGTCTCTTGTCAATGAGTAACTATATATTCCTAATAACTTCATGCCTTAAAGTTTATTTTGCCTAATATAGCTACATCTGCTTTCTTTTGGTTGGTGTTTGTCTCAATATTTTTTCTATTCTTTTATCTTCAATATTTCTTTTTCTTTTTCTTTTTTTTTAGACAGAGTCTTACTCTACCCTTGGTAGAATGCTGTGGCACCATCACTGCTCACAGCAACCTCAAACTCTTGAGCTTGAGCAATCCTCTGGCCTTGGCCTCCTGAGTAGCTGTAACTATAGGTGTGCACCACCCTCCCTGGCTAGTTTTTCTATTTTTAGTAGAGACGTTGCTTGCTTTTGGTCAGGCTAATCTTGAACTCAGCTCAGATAAGCCACTCACCTCCCAAATTGCTAGAATTACAGGTGTGAGCCATAGCGCCTAGCTTTTAATATTTCTTTGTCATTATTATAAAGAGCATAAAAATTTTTTAAATCCAATCCAATAGTTTCTGTCTTTTAACCACCAAGTTTGTTTGCAAAGTAAATGTTTACAATCATTATGATTACTGATAAATTTGGGTGTATTTCTGGTTTTTTGTTTTTTGTTTTTGTTTTTGTTTTTTTTTTTTTAAGACAGAGTCTCAAGCTGTCACCGTGGGTAGAGTGCCGTGGCATCACAGCTCACAGCAACCTCAAACTCTTGGGCTTAAGCGATCCTCTTACCTCAGCCTTCCAAATAGCTGGGACTACAGGCACCTGCCTCAACACCTGGCTATTTTTTTTGTTGTGGTTCTTATTGTTGTTTAGCTGGCCAGGGTGGAATTCAAACACCCCAGCCTAGGTGTATACAGCCAGTGCCCTACCCACTGAGATACGGGTGCCACCTATTTCTGGAGTCTTATTTTGTATTTTCTACACTTGATCTTAGCCAAAAGTCTGAGAAGTGATTATCTTCTGTTTTCTATTTACCATGCTTTTTCTGTTTCTTTTTTTCTTTTCCACAATTCTATGGGATTAATAAAGTTTTCTTTATTCCTTTTTCTCTTCCTTTTTTTTTGAGACAGAGTCTCACTCTGTCGCCCTGCGTAGAGTGCTATGGTGTCTCAGCAACACAGCAACCTCAAACTCTTGGGCTCAAGTGATCCTTCTGCCTCACTTTTTCTAGTTTTAGTAGACAGGGTCTCTCTCTTGATCAGACTGGTCTTGAACTCCTGAGTTCAAGCAATCTGCCTACCACAGCCTCTCAGAGTGCTAGGATTATAAGCATGAGCCACCACACTTGGCCTCCTCTTTTTGTCTTCTGCTAGGTTTGGAGGTTATAGTTTATTTCTTTTCTATTTGTTAGTTAACCTTAATTTTTTAAATAGATTTTATTTTTTTAGAGAAGTTTTAGGTTCATAGCAAAATTGAGCATAAATTACAAAGAGTTTCGGTAGACACCCATTCTTCTCCCTAACCTCCCCCATACCACAGTGGTGTATTTGTTATAACTGATGAACCTACACTGATATACCACTAGTACCTAAAGTCCATAGTTTACATTAGGGTTTATTCTTACTTTAGGGTTGTATATTCTGTGGGTTTTGGCAAATGTATCATTATACATTGTATTATACATGTATTCACAAAGTATCATACAAAGTATTCTCCTTGCCTTAAAAATAAAAAATTTTCTATGCTCTGCCTGTTCATCCCTCCCTTTATCCTTCCCACCTAACCTGTGGCAACCATTGACCTTTTTACTGTCTTCATAGTTTTGCCTTTGCCAGATATTATATTTTTGGAATCATATAGTATGCAGCCTTTTCAGATTGCCTTCTTTCACTTAGTGATAGCCATTGACGTTTCCTCCATGTCTTTTTTTAGCTTGACCAACATTCCATTGTCTGGCTTATCCCTTTAACTATGGAAAGACATCTTGGCTGCTCCCAAGTTTTGAATATGCCACAGTTTACTTATTAAACTGTGGCAATGTGTTTTTAATTTAAAATTCTACTTGTCACATTGCTGGTATATAGAAAAGTAATGGACTTCTGTATATTAACCTTATTCCCTATAACCTTGCTTTCATCACTTTTTAGTTCCAGTTTTATTGGGATTTTTTTGTTTTGTTTTTGTTTTTGAGACTAAGTCTCACTCTGTTGCCCTGGGTACAATGCTGTGGCACCATTATAATTCACAGCAACCTCAAACTCTTAGGCTTAACCAATCCTCTTGCCTCAGCTTCCCAAGTAGCTGGGACCATAGGCACCTGCCACAATGCCCAGCTAGTTTTTCTATTTTTAGTAGAGATGGAGTCACACTCTTGCTGAGACTGGTCTTGAACTCCTGAGCTCAAACAATCCACCTACCTTGGCCTCCCAAAGTGCTAGGATTGTAGGCATGAGCCACCATGCCCTGCCATGTCATTTTCTTGTTGATTCTTTCAGATTTTCTGCAAAGATAATCATGTCATCTATGAACAAAGTTTTATTTTTTCCTACCCTTAAATTTTAACTTGTACCTGTGATTTGCAGGGCCTTAAACTAATCACTTATCTCTGTACTTTCCTAATCTTGGCATTATTGACATTTTGGACCAGATAATTCCGTGTTGTGACAGCATCCTTGGTTTCTATACACTAGATGCCAGCAACATCCCCACCCCCACCACCAGTTGTGACAATCTAGCCATAGCCAAATGTTTCTTGGGAAGAAAAAAAATCTCTCCCACTTGACATCTACTGACTTAAACAATACAAGGATTTGGGCTGGATGTGATAATCAATTTTACTTTTTTTGACAGATTTTAAAACTGAAGAGGAGCTGCTATCTTACATACATGAAAATTACCAAAAGGCTGTAGCCACAGGGGAAATCAAGCTGTATTCATGTGCTCAGAACATGATTTCAACTATTAAAATGTTCCTAAAATCAAAAGGCACTGAAAAATTAGAAGTAAGAGTCCAGATGTTGGTTGTCATAGATGTAGTGAGTGGTTGCTGTTTGTTGGTGGGTTTGGTTCGTGTGTCTTAGAAAAATGTCTGTTTTGTACATGATTCAGAAATGATGAAAAGAATGAGTATAATTCTAGATCTTGGATGGTGGCTGTGGTTTTTTTTTGTTTTATTTGAGACTGAGTTTCACTTTATTGCCCTAGTAAAGTGCTGTGACATCATCGCTCACAGCAACCTCAAACTCTTGGGCTCAAGCAATCCTCTTGCCTCAGTCTCCTAAGTAGCTGGGACTACAGTGACCTCCCACAACACCTGGCTGTTTTTTTAGAGACAGGGTCTCACTCTTACTTAGGCTGATCTTGAACTCCTAAGCACAGGCAATCCACCCACCTCAGCCTTCCAGAGTGGTAGGAGTATAAGTGTGAGCCACTATGCCAGGTCTATACCTTTTTTTTTTTCCCTATTTTTTGGAGAGATGGGGTCTCCCTCTCAGGCTGGTCTCAAACTCCTAACCTCAAGACATCCTCCCAACTCAGCCTCTCAGAGCACTGGGATTACAGGCATAAGTCACTGCACCTGGCCTGGCATCTGTACTTTTAGAAAGCTCCCTAAATTATTGTTATGCAATGGGAGAGTTACAGAGCTCTGTTTTAGACCATAGCCATTGTTTTCATTCACGTTCAGTGGCAAAAGTTGGGCTCCTTCTCTAAAGGAAACAAGATGATTTATTTATAATATTTAGGCTTCTCAGTTACTACTTTGTGGAACATTTTAAGACAGTTCAAATCTGTAGACTTCTTTTATCTATGCCCATCTGCTCTCGAATACTTTTTTTCTTTTTTTTTTTTTTTTTTTTTTTTTTTTTTTTAGTTTTTGGGTGGGACTGGGTTTGAACCTGCCACCTCCGGCAGATGGGGCCAGCGCCCTACTCCTTTGAGTCACAGGCACTGCCCTCTAATACTTTTTTTTTAAGATAGAGTCTCACTACTGTGGCATCACAGCTCACAGCAACCTCAAACTCTTGGGCTTAAGCGATTCTTTTGCCTCAGCCTCCCAAGTAGCTGAGACTACAGGTACCTACCACAATGCCCAGCTATTTTTTGTTGTAGTTGTCATTGTTGTTTAGCTGGCCCAGGCTGGGTTTGAATCTACCAGCCTCGGTGTATGTGGCTGGTACTGTAACCATTGTGCTATGGGCACCAAGGCTCAAATACTTTTTTACCATATTCTTTTTTCTTTTTCTTTTTTTTTTTTTGAAACAGAGTCTCACTATGTCGCCCTTGGTAGAGTGCCATGGTGTCCAGCTCACAGCAACCTCCAACTCTTGGGCTTAAGTGATTCTCTTAAGAGACCACCACAGGCACCCACCACAATGCCAGGATGTTTTTTTGTCGTTGTTTAGTTGGCCTGGGGATTGGGAGGGGGGAGTAGGGATACAAATCAGCCAGCCTTGGTGTATGTGTCCGGCGTCCTACCCATTGAGCTACAGGTGCCGCCATTTTTTAATATATAAAAGAAGGGTATTCATTTTACTACTTTTCATTCAGATGAAAGAAGAAGGAAATTTTTAGGGGACTATTCTTCTCTTCTTAGGACATTAGTCAACTGTTAAAGAAATTAGAAATAATAATGAGTAACTTAATATTCTCCTATATAATAATTTTGTATTTTCAGGTAAACTGCCTGAATCAAGTAACAAATAACCTCTTGAAAACTAGCAAAAGTCTTCGACAGAATCTACAAAAACAACTGGATAAGGAAGACAAAGTCAGAGAGTAAGTAGCTACCTTTTTTTTAACCTTTACTACAGAACAAAATCCTAAGATTTGCTTATATCCATTTAAAATAGATTGCTAATTGCTTACAGATGCTTTCATAATTAATTTTTATGATGTTCTAATGTGTGGTTTGAGTCACCCATTTCTCGAATAACGACCGTGTATCAGGGTTTAGAGAACACATTGGCTCTTGCCCTTTATGGTAGTTCTTTCTTTCCTTTCCTTTCATTTCCCTTTTCCCTTTTTCCTTTGTCCTTTCCTTTTCTTTTCTTTTCTTTCTTTTCTTTTCTTTCTTTCTTTTGACAGGGTCCCATTTTGTCACCCAGACTAGAACATAGTGGCGTTATCATTGCTTAATGCAATCTCAAACCACCCTTGGGCTCAAGCAATCCTTCTGCCTCAGCCTCCTCCCAAGTAGCTCAGACTACAAGCACCTGCCACTGTGCCTGGCTAAATTTTCTATTTTTAGTAGAGATGGGATCTTGCTCTTGCCTCCATCTAGTTTCAAACTCCTAACCTCAAGCAATGTGCCTACCCAGCCTCTCAGAGTGCTATGAGCCACTATGCCCGGCCTGGTTGTTGTTTCTTCTATAAATAGATCTGTGCTTAAGGAGGGAGCCTTTTGTTAAGTGGTATTCAAAGTAGACATGAGCAAGTATTTTTCTCTCAAGGTGCCAGCTTCAGGTGTTTCTTCGTTTGGAGATGTGTCTACAGTGCCCTTCAGTATATGGAACTACAGATGATATGGAGCAGGTAGTAGAGGAGGCAAGTATATAACTTAGTGCCCTTGGAATACCCTAGATGCTTTCAGCCTCTCTTTAAAGGGCATATAATAATTTTTTTTAAATCTACTTTAGGTAACAGATTTGCTGCGCCTGGTGTGTTTAACCAAGGACTCAGAATATCTAGCAAAGTTTCTGGAGGAAATTTTGAGATTGTAAGTTTGATGGCTACTAACTTAACTTTAAAAATGTCTTATCAAGAACTACGCACTTGATGTTATCTCAGAATTGTATAATTGTAAGGGTTATTTCTTAAGCTGGGTGAGGGAGAGAATAAAGAACGTGACATGTAACTTTCACATTTAACCGATCTCTTCCACAGGTATATTGACTTTATCCCAAAAACACTTGGAAATCTTTACAACAGCCTAGGCTTTGAGATTCCCCAGAAGTTGGCTGGTGTCCTTCCTTCAGACTTTTTCAGTGATGACTCCATGACACAAGAGAGCAAATCACCACTTCATTCTGTGCCTTTTTTGTCAAGTGCTCATAGATCCATGTCAGGCAGCACTGAATCTGACCAACTGGAAGAGCTTCGTACCAGATCAGCTAAAAAGAGAAGGTAAGAGCTCAGGAAATCAAAGGATTACTTCATTGTTATAATCCTAACAAAAGGTATGTTTAAACCATGGTCCAGTTGTCTTTGTCTGTATACTTTATTGGATGAATAGATTCCCTTCTGTTTAAATCACAGAAGCCCACTATTGGAATTCCTAACAAGGAGCATCTGACACTCTGTATTATCTAGGGAATATACAGCTATGTGTTGCTTAATAATGGGGATGCTTCCTAAGAAATGTGTCACTAGGTGATTTTGCCATCATGCAAACATCATAGCATATACTTACACAAACCTAGATATGTATTTTTATTTATATGTATTTTTTCATATGGAAACCAAAAGTCTCAGCACCATTACTGAATATCAGGCATTTCCCCTACTTGATCTACAACACCAATATCAAGTGCTATATATCAGGTTTCTTATGGGACTGCTGTCATACATGGGGTCTGTTATTGAGGGAAATGCCAGTTGCACATGACTTTACTATGTAGTTCACCTAGCTTTTCTTTACTATTCACATGAGGTCTCCAGGAATTAGGAGCCTTTATTTAAGACCCTAGTTCCATTCAAATGTTGCTATATATAACCTCTTTCTAGACTTGGGGGTTTTGACTATTTTTTGTTTTCTATTTTTAAAAGGAAAAATGCATTAATAAGACATAAAAGCATTGCTGAGGTTTCACAGAATCTTCGACAAATTGAAATTCCCAAGGTTTCCAAGAGAGCTACAAAAAAAGTAAGTAAGCTTTAATAGATAAGAAATGACACCAAGAGAGTTGACTGTTTTGGTTTGAGCTGACACAATATATAAGAATGAATGTTCTTATGAATGTTTGTAAAACTATAATCCAAGAAGTAAAAAACTGTGAATTTGTTGGGCAGTGCCTGTGGCTCAATGAGTAGGGCACCAGCCCCATATACTGAGGGTGGTGGGTTTGAAACTGGCTCCAGCCAAACTGCAACAAAAAATAGCCGGGTATTGTGGCAGGGACCTGTAGTCCTAGCTACTTGGGAGGTTAAGGCAAGAGAATCACCTAAGCCCAAGGTTGCTGTGAGCTGTGACACCATGGCACTCTATTGCAGGTGACAAAGTGAGACTGGGGGCAGTGTCTGTGGCTCAAAAGGGTAGGGCGCTGGCCCCATATGCCAGAGGTGGTGGGTTCAAACCCAGCCCTGGCCAAAAACTGCAAAAAAAAAAAAAAAATATATATATATATATATATGAATTTGTTAAGAGATTAACCATTTTACCCAGGAGTATCATAGTTAGTGATAATATGAGGAAAAACAGCAAGTAAAAGTTAGGAATGAATAAAGTGATTCAAAACTTTAAATAAGGAAACTAATAAAATAATAACTAAAATAGTCACTGAAAAATAGTACACCATTGTAGGACTTTGTTGCACACCAGCCAGTACTTTTCAGTAAATTAAGTTTTGCTTCAATAATAAGACAGTCCCACCTTATCTGCAAGGGGTATACTCAAAGACCCCAAGTTGATGCCTGAAACTGGATAATATTGAATGAACTCTGTATATACTATTTTTTTCCTATACATATATACCTATGATGAAGTTTAGTTTACAAATTAGGCACAGGAAGAGATTAACAGTCACTAATAATGAAAGAATAAGTGTAGCCATGTACTGTAAGAAAAATTATATGATGGTTTCTCTCAAAATATTATGGTATTATTTTTTTTTTAAACAGAGGCTCATTGTGTCACTCTTGGTAGAGTGCAGTGGCGTCACAGCTCACAGCAACCTCCAACTCTTGGGCTTAAGCAATTCTCTTGCCTCAGCCCCCAAGTAGCTGAGAGTATAGGCACCTGCCACAACACCCAGCTATTCTGTTGTTGTTGCATGTTGTCATTGTTGATTTTAGCTGGCCTGGGCCAGGTTCCAACCTGCCAACCTCAGTATACGTGACTGGTGAGCTACAGGCACTGTTTTGTATTCACCCATTTTCAGGCTGTGGTTGACTGTAGGAAAGTGAAACCTCAAGTAAGGAGGGACTATTGAATTTTTCTGTGGCAGTAGGTATGCAACCAATAAAAAGAACCCTAGCTGGAATCTGTTTACTCAGTGGAAAAATGTCTTCCGAAGAAAAGAAGGGAGACTAAAAGTACAATGAAATTGCATTCTGAGAAGAGTTAAAATTCTATGAGAAACAGTTTTAAAAGTATTAATCATTACAATAATGGTTCTCTGTTTCTAGATGTTTATAGCTGTCCTTTGGAATTGGAGGTGGAATTTCTTAAAAGAGTTAGTGGTGTTCACTTTTAAGTGAACTCCCCTATGAATAAAATGCAGATCTTACATATCTCATAGTCTCAATTGAAAGTGTTAAATTCAAGTGGATGGCCAAAAGTTATCAGACCTTTATTCTCACTAGATTTTAGAGTGATTTGCAAATCTTTCTGGGATTCTTTGAAATGTTTGTTTTAGATTGGCCAAGACAGTTTGCTTCTTTAAGACAGATTTATTGAGATCAGTATGTGATTTTGATTAAGGAAGAATGTATTTGCATGTCGAAGTCAGTACTATAGGGCAGTATTTTGCAACCTTTTTTATCTCATGGCACACTTGAACCTGTAGTTAAACTTCCATGGCATACTTAAATTATGTTGATTAAAAAAAAAAAGTAAAAAAAAGTATATGCTTTGCTTTGAACTTCTTCTGAAAATAATTTAATTGTCTGTAAAAAATTTTTGAGGCACACCTAAGATCTTTTCATGGTGCACTAGTGTCCAGTGGCACACCATGGGTTGAAAATCATGGCCATTTAGTTGTTTACCTGAAAGACTAGGTGGTAGGTTTTTAATAGAATAAATCTGAGTCCTCTGAAGGATCAATATAGTTAACTCAGGAAGCAGTAAACTTGTACCATTAGTATAGGAACATAATATTAATTACTTATATACATGTTAATTTTTTTGCATGTCTTAACTCAGAAGAGTGTAGCAATTAAAAAAAGGTTTGATCCTGTTGTAGTACCTCCTGGACCTACTCTTCTAATTTTCCTTTCAGTTAACACGGATTCACAAACACTTTTCTATAAAGGACCATGTAATGAATGTTGTGGCCTTTGTAGACCATGTAGTCTCCATAAACATTTACTCAATTAACCTCTGGTGGGAAAGCAGCCAAAGATAATATGTAAACAAAACATGGCTGTGTTTAAATAAAACTTTATTTCCAAAAACAAGAAGTGGCCCAGATTTGGTCTGAATCTTGCAGTTTGCTGACCTCCGGATTAAGAAATTGGTTTTATAACATATTTTTACATTGCAATTTAACTCTCATAAGAGTTATTACCCATCAATATAAATAATATTGGATAGTATTGAATGAACCCTGTATATTCAATTCTTAGTCATTAAGAATTATTGCATTTCTGGCAGCACCCATAGCTCAGTGGGTAGGGCGCCAGCCATATACACCAAGGCTGGCAGGTTTGAACCCAACACAGGCCAGCTAAGACAAGGACAACTATAGCAAAAAATAGCCAGGCATTGTGGCAGGTGCCTGTAGACCCAGATACTTGGGAGGCTGAGGCAAGAGAATTGCTTAACCCCAAGAGTTTGAGGTTGCTGTGAGCTGTGATGACATAGCACTCGACCCAGGGCAACAGCTTGAGACTCTGTACCAAAAAAAAAAGAATTACCACATTTCATGTCTTTTTTTTTTTTTAAAGATACAGAGTCTCAGTTTGTTGCCCTTGGTAGAGTGCTGTGGCTCACAGCTTACAGCAACCTCCAGCTCTTGGGCTTAGGTGATTGTCTTGCCTCAGCCTCCCAAGCAGCTGGAACTACAGGCGCCTGCCACAACACCAGGCTATATTTTTATTGTTGCAGTTTGGCTGGGGTCAGATTTGAACCTGCCACCCTCGATATATGGGGCCAGTGCCCTACTTATTGAGCCACAAGCGCCACCCCACATTTCATGTCTTACCAGTAAGACCTTGGTTGTATCACAGATCATTTAAGTTTTCACACATGGAGTAGTTCATGCTTCAAATATTACAATGGCATAATGGAAAAAACAAATCTTTTTTTTTTTTTTTTTTTTGAGACGGAGCCTCAAGCTATCCCCCTGGGTAGAGTGCCATGGCATCACAGCTCATAGCAACCTCCAACTCCTGGCCTCAAGCGGGTCTCCTGCCTCCGCCTCCCAGGTAGCTGGGACCACAGGTGCCCGCCACAACGCCCGGCCATTTCTTGGTTGCAGCCATCATTGTTGTTTGGCGGGCCCGGGCTGGGGATTCGAACCCGCCACCTTAGGTGTAAGTGGCTGGCGCCTTAGCCAATTGAGCCACAGGCGCCGAGCCGAAAAAACAAATCTTTAGAAATCTTTCACTGTTTAGATGTAGCTGGTGTTTAGACTTTTGAATCCTCTGCTGATAACAGCAACTAAATAGTAGTTATACAGAGATGTTACAGAGAGAGCCACTATAAGTAATTTCTATGGCTTTTCTATTATCTTTAAGGTATAAAAGATATCTACATAATCATCACTGAAAAGTTAAAAAATTTAAAGTTAAAAATTAGAACGTACCTTCTCTCATCCATTCTTCAGAAGTTATCACCAATGACAATTTGTTGTGTGTATTTCCAGGCCTTTTTCTGCATGTACCAATAATAAACACCAAATCTTTATACATATCTATTATATATATATACACATATACATAAACATTAAAAAGGCTTTAACTTACTATATTCTGCTTTTTTCACACTTTTTTTCTTCTTTAACTTTCCCCCCATTACAGATCTCTTTTTCTGTGCTGGTACAGGTTGAGTATCTTTTATTCAAAATGATTGGGGCCAGAGTGTTTTAGATTTCTGGGTTTTTTGGATTTTGGAATATTTCCATTATATATACTTATTGGTTTAGGATTCCAAATCTGGAAATCTGAAATACTCTAGTGATCATTTCCTTTGAGCATTACATCAGTGCTCAAAAAGTTTCAGATTTTGGGAGATTTAGGATTAGGGATGGCTCAACTTCTATAGGTAGGTGTTCCTTCCTTGTTCTTTTATTGTCTGCATTGAATGGGTATATACATTAATTATTTTATTTTTTAGGGGCATTTATGATGGCTCCATTTTACATTATTATAATGCAGCTGGGAGTGTCTTTGGAACACAACTATTTTTATGCATTCTAAAGTGAACTGCAAAGGTCAAAGAGCTCATATGAAATTTTTATTTTATTTTAATGAATGCCTATTTAAATTTTATTTTTGAATGTATTCATCTTTCAGGAAAACTCTCACCCTGCTCTTCAGCAGCCTGCACTCCCAGTGAAAGACTCAGTACAAGGTATGCTTTGTTTTCTCAGTGTATGCATTTATCCACTAGAACAGTGGTTCTCAACCTTCCTAATGCTGCCACCCTTTAATACAGTTCCTGTAGGTTGCAACCCACAAGTTGAGAACCACTGCACTAGAATGACAAATTCACTTTGACTGTGTGCATTTAAGCAGCTGAATACACTTATAAATTGTGGCTTTAGATCATAGTTGGTAATGATATTTGGCTTTGTTTTTAATTTCTTCTTTTTATCTTTTCTTCCTTCCCTCATTCCCTCCTGTCTTTCCTGCCTTCCTTCTTTACTTCCTACGTTTTTTGTACTGCTTTCAGAAGTGACTAAAGTTCGAAGAAATCTCTTCAACCAGGAAATGCTTTCTCCTTCAAAGAGGACACTAAAGCAGGGGTTGCCTAGAAGCCATTCTTTGTCAGCTGTGGAAGGTCTAGAGGATAAACTTGACAATTTCAAGAAAACTAAAGGTACTACATCTCAGGGTAACCATGAAAAAGGGAGTTCTTTATGTAAGTTTGGTAGTAATGGTTCCCCCTTTCATTGCTGATTTGTTTGAGTTTTTCCCCTTTTTTTCTTGGTTCATGCTAAAGATTTGTCAATTTTGTTGCTCTTTTCAACAAACTTACTTTGATTTCAATAGACTTTTCTCTATTGTTTTGATAATCTTTATTTCATTCTTTTTTGTTATTGAGATAGAGTCCCTCTCTGTCCTGGGTAGAATGCCAGGGCGTCGTAGCTCAAAGCAACCTCCAACTATTGGATTTAAGCAATTCTTTTGCCTCAGATTTCCAACTGGCTGGAACTATAGGTGCCCGCCCCTGGGCTATAGTATACACCTGGCTAATTTTTCTATTTTTTTTTTTTTTTTTTTGAGACGGAGCCTCAAGCTATCCCCCTGAGTAGAGTGCTATGGCATCACAGCTCATAGCAACCTCCAACTCCTGGGCTCAAGCGAGTCTCCTGCCTCCACCTCCCAAGTAGCTGGGACCACAGGCGCCTGCCACAACGCCTGGCCATTTTTTGGTTGCAGCCATCATTGTTGTTTGGTGCGCCCGGGCTGGGGATTTGAACCT
The DNA here is from genome assembly GCA_963574575.1 of Galagoides demidoff. Lineage (NCBI taxonomy): Eukaryota > Metazoa > Chordata > Mammalia > Primates > Galagidae > Galagoides > Galagoides demidoff. Next base: position 19,357 of record CAUYQV010135288.1, read on the forward strand.
GCCACCTTAGGTGTACGTGGCTGGCGCCTTAGCTGATTGAGCCACAGGCGCCAAGCCGCCTGTTTTGTTTTTAATAGATACTCCTTGCCCTTCTTAATTTTGGAAAATAGAGGCAGTCTTAATTTATCT
>CAUYQV010135293.1:0-10005 GCA_963574575.1 Galagoides demidoff
GGGCTTGAAAAGTAGTGGCTTCTCGCGGCCGACTTCCTGCCTTTGCCAAGTCAGAGGGAGCTCGGCTTGTCCTCGGCTCACCCTGGCTGGGCCAGGCTGCATGCAAATAAGAAGCTGTTTCAGTGTCTGCCCATCTGAGACTCTTAAATAAAAGAGGAAGAAAGGAAGGAAAAAACCACCATCACCACCAACAAAAAAAACCCGAGGCCAATTAATTCAGTAGATGGCAGCAACGCAGGGGGCCCTGTGCTTACACATCCTGTTTTGCCCTTTAAGTTGCCATCCCCCCTGAGTCAGTAACCTCCCTAATGAGCCCTGCTCAGTTGTGAAAGAGACCAGGGGTGACAAAGAATTCAAAACACTTGTGGGAAGATTTTTCTGACTTTTGCTCACTCTGATGCTGTTTTTCAGGGTAATTTGCTTTGATGGGAAAATAGAAGAAACTTTCAGGCGTCTTCAGCTGTGCCAGCCAGACTGTTTTTAAGCCAAGTTCGAGGTCAACTACATTGGTTCTTGATCTTGAAGGAACTGGAGAAATGTCTGCATCATCTTTGCTGTTACCAGCTGTAGTCTGGTGGGACAGAGGCGTGCAGCCAGCTGGAACAAGAGAAGGGATGCCATTATTGCTTCTGACACTGTATTTGATTTGAAGAGTTACCATCCAAGCAGCACCTAGCAACAATTATTTACCCTGTCAGAGTCTATGTTTTATCCTGGGGTCAGGTGAGAAAGTAAAAATCCATCCAGAAAGATTTAGTTTAGCTGTGGACAAAAAGCATCATCAAATAGACCAAATTCAACAGAGTTAGAAGCAGGAGATGAATTTATTGATCTTCATTCTCTGATTATCTTGGACGGATTCCTTAATTGATCACCTTTCTATCACTTTCAGCCCTAAGAATCTATAACTTTTTTAGATGACCTAGACTCATTTGGGGGGTTAAATAGTCCAGTCTAAATACAACATCAAGAACACAGACAATTCTCAGTTCCTTCCGTGAGGGATTTTGCAGCAGCTTTGAGGTGAGAGGGGAAAGACGATTAGTTGGGGGTAATGGAGGAAAGTAGGACCACATCTGTTTATTTTTCTCATTTCCCTTTAATTTTTCTTTTGTGCATGTTCTAAAATAAACACGATTTTGCGTTCAGCATAGCATTTTTAGTTTGTACAGAAATGATATTTGGGGAATGAGCTTGATCTTCACTTTTTATGTTTAGAGGGGCAACATTAAAAAAACATCTGGAGTGATCTGCAACAGAGGAGGGCCTGCAGGGGAGTGAGACGAAGTTCAGGAAGACGGGTCAGGAGGCAGCGCAGCCGTCCAGGGGAACGTTATGAACTAAAGGAGGAGCCCTGTGTGCAGAAATGGGGCCCTTGAGAAATGGAGGAGTCAAGAGTCCCAAGGGCGGGTTGCTGATCGGGTGGCTGGGGATTCTGGGGAGTGGGGTGCTGAGGCAGATGTTGGGCTTGGGCACTGGAGGATGGTGTTGTTTGTGTGTCCATGTGATCCCAGGACGCAGTCAGAAGTGAGTGAAGTTCCTTGTGTTTATCCCACCTCAGTGTCTGAGGGGGCATAGCATTGCCTGGCCTAATGCCTGCTCTTTTCCTGGAACCCCCTTCCGGCTGTGCCCTTGAGTCCTCTGTGTGGTGGGAGCAGGTCTCCTGGACAGTCAATGCTGTGGTCACCCCTCTGCTCTGTCCCGTCCAGCCTCTGCCCTCTTCCCACAGAGGCTCCTTTCCACCCCAGGTTGATGTTGGTGCCCTGTCCCTTCCATGCTCACGTCCACCCCCCCCTAGGGAGCTGCTTTGATGGCTCACGGCCAGCTTTTCTGGAGGAGACTCTTTGGGCTTACTGTTTTTTTTTTCTTTTTTTAAAGACAGTCTCACTGTATTACCCAGGCTAGAGTGCTGTGGCATCATAGCTCACAGCAACCTCAAATTCCAGGATTGAAGTGATTCTCCTGCTTCAGCCTCCCATGTAGTAGGAATATAGGTGCCTGCCAGGATGCCAAATTTTTTTCTATTTTTTAGTAGAGACATGGTCTTGCTCTTGCTCAGGCTGGTCTTGAACTTCTGAGCTGAAGCAATTCTCCTGCCTTGGCCTCCCAGAGTGCTGGGGTTACAGGTGTGAGCTCCGTGCCCTGCAAGCTTACTGGGCTTTTATAGACCAGCCTCTTCTTCTGGGGAAAGTGTCAGATATGAATAGACCCAGCTATGTGCTTCAGGAAACCATCTTCTCTCCCATTGTCTATTCTGGCCTGCTCCTCATCAAGACTTCTTAAAAGTGTTTTTCTCTCAGGCTCATGACAGTTAGGGGATATGCCGAGTGTCTGTCCTCAAACAATTCATGAAGGCTGCAAAGGATGGGAGGTTGGTCTACCCAGAGCTCATCAAGGACCTTTCCACAGTGGGGTGGCTGAATTCTGTATGTGTCCAACAGCACCTTGATCTGACCCGACTCTAGGGACCGATCCCCAGGGAGGGTGTTGTAAACAGCAGATCTGGGGGCAGATGACGGGTTCCTGTGAGAACAAGTCAGATTCGGATGTGCACTGTGGGTGTAGAGATGGCAACGCCCACTGGTCTGTTAGGTATGCAGGTCTGTTGTACAGCAGTGCTGTACTGGGGCGCTTCTGGTACTGATTAGACTGGGGAAATTGGAACCATAGGCGAGTAAGGATGTCCTAGGGGCCAGGCATTCTTAGAGAAACTGACCCAGATCAGGATCAGAAACTATACAAGAGGAGCCACGAACGTCTCGTCATACCAGCGAGAAAGCTGTTAAAGGCAACCAGAGTCTTGGCAAAGGAGCCCAGAGTCCTGCTGGCCAAGGATTGGGTGATGTGAGCGTCCCAAAGAATGATGGCTTTAGTGCAGGGGTCCTCAACAGGGGACCAGTTCACTGTCCCTCAGACCATTGGAGGGCTGGACTGCGGGCCCCGGGACGAGTCGGCTGCTAAGCAGGACAGCCAGTGCCAGCAAAAACAGCCGGCAGGTCGGTTAAATGTCCTGGGCAGGCTGCATGTGGCCCACAGGCCGTAGTTTGAGGACGCCTGCTTTAGTAGATTAAAACCCACCAGCATCTATAAATGCATGAATTTAGAATAATACTCTAGACAGTACAACTGGATTCACTTCTTACCTTTGAAAGAAACTGTCACCTTCGATTATTTTGAAAACTGTAAATAAAACGGGGAAAAAAGCAAGCATTTGTTCTGTTTTTTCTTATTTATTTATTTTTTGAGACAGAGCCTCAAGCTGTCGCCCTGGGTAGAGTGCCGTGGTATCACAGCTCACAGCAACCTCCAATTCCTGGGCTCAAGCGATTCTCCTGCCTCCACCTCCCAAGTAGCTGGAACAACAGGTGCCTACCACAATGCCTGGATATTTTTTGGTTGCAGCTGATGATGTTGTTTGGCAGTCCTGATCTGGATTCGAACCCATCAGCTCAGGTGTATGTGGCTGGTGCCTTAGCCACTTGAGCTACAGGCGCCAAGCCTATTCTGTTTTTCCTTGTACAAAAAGTGTATCTCACAGTAATTAAAGAGCTTAAATGGAAAAAATCCTGCTAATAAATGTGGAAGAAATAATAGAATGAGAATATCACCTTTTGGAAACCTCTAATGGGCTGGATAATGAGCTGGATAATGATCCTTAATGGTGCTAAAATCACTGGGTGAAAAGCCGATGGGGAACTTTGTAACTTCGGCCTGAATCCACTGATTCATTTGCAACATCAGGAAAGAACAGCCAGACTCCATGAACCTCCTGATGTGACATAGCAGGAAATATATGGAACTGCCTATGAAATTTTACTTGCCAAAAAGTGAAACTTGGATTTGCTCAAGCTTCTGGATCCAAATACCAGTTTACAGGCAGGAAATACGTGTACTGGGGGCAAAGGAACATGTTGAAAAGATACTTCGGGGGAAGCAGAGGATAACAGAGAGAATGCGGGAAGTTCTGTGCGACAAATCGTCCTGCGTCTTCCATATATAAAATGCAAAGAAAATAGGACAGGCTGACCCCTAGATCAGTGGTTCTCAACCTTCCTAATGCCACAGTCCTTTAATACAGTTCCTGTGGGTTGCGACCCACAGGTTGAGAATCGCTGCCCTTGATTAAAGACGTCAGAGACATAGCAATCCAACGAGTGGGTGGCTCTTCTTTGGATCCTAATTTGAACAAACCCATCATTTAAAAAAATATTTATCACATTTAAGGAATGTTTTTACCTTTTTGTGATACATATTGAAATATTTATGAATGAAATAATGTGGTATCTCAAATTTGCTTTTAAATAATCCAGTGGCTATAGAAAGGCAGGTGGGCGGGGTATAAGATGAGGTAGAATTGGCCGTGTGTTGGTATTGGTTGAACCATGAAGGTTAGGTTTTTTAACTCTTGCATGTGTTTGAACATTTCTTTAATAGTTTATTGGGAAGAGGAAGAGGCTTAGACCTGATGGAGGACGAGGACATAAGCTTGCAGGGCATAAGCTAGGATAAGAGGCTGGGTAAAATGCTGCCGTGGAGGTACCAGAGAAGAGAAGAGCCCCACGCACCTGTGAGAGTGGAAATTTCCAACTGGAAGAGAGACCAATGATCTTAATTTTCACTCTGTATTTGTATTCCTCGGCAAACACCGCATGGAACAAACGTGTCATGACTGTAAATGTGGCATAACATGGGGATTATGTACACTTTTGCAGACGCTTACTCAAAGAGACCTTGGATTTTGGTATTCCTCCTCTGTCCCTGCCCCTGAGGGAAGTCCAGCCTCTGAGTCACGAGTGACTATTTGTCCACTTTGGGAGGGTGAGATGTTAGCAAGTCTCAGGTTTTCATTCCACAAAAATTATCGAGCGTCTGGTTTTTCATTTCTCTTTAGCTGAGTGCCGGGCACCTAGTGATAACAAAAAGAGATGTGGTCTTCTGGCCTTTGTGGAGTTTTGATCCTAGCAGATACAAATATTAAACAAATAGTTCCCCCCCAAGAAATAAAAATGCCAACTATGAGAAGTGCACAGAGGAAATAGAGTCTGCAAAATTAGTTAGGGACAACATCCCTGGGGATGTGACTTTGCAGCTGAGAAGAACAGTAGTAAGTTAAAGAAGTTACAGGAGGAAGGCTGAAGAGCAAGGGAAGGCTTGCTGGTCAGAAGCGAGAGCATGTGCAAAGGTCCTGTGGCAGGAAGGAGATGGGTACCAGGGAAGAATGAAAGAAGTCCAGGGGGTCCAGAGTCTAAAAAGAGGGGAGGGCAGGGGACTGGTTGGAGAAGGCAGGGTCCACATCATGAATTCCTTGTAGGCCATGGGAAGGGAAGTAGGAAGGCATTGTGTTGACTCAGGTCAGAGGTAGGACAGAACAGGCAGGGATCACTACTGGGCAGAGGCTGATATGCTGCAGTCTGTGTTTGCAAAGATCACAGTTTGGCCCCTAGATTGCAATGACTGGGCTTCTTCTTCCTATTGTTTTCCTTATTTCTGTTACCTATCGTTTTGCTTGTCTTGATTAATGGGGAAGACTCTGAGCTCAAAAGATAATGTACCAGCTTATGTTTTCTTTTGTAATTCTTCTTGGGATTTATCAGCCGTACAGAACTTGTTTTATGACTATCATTATGACAAAAAATTCAGAGACGTGATCTCCTTAAAGGCCCTGTGTACCATTTTCTCTCTTTTTCCTCTGTCCCTGCTCCATCCTTCCTTTTATTTTGGAGCCGTAATTAGATTAATGCTTTATCTTCTGGACCGGCCTTGACACGTGTCATTTTTTTGTCACATTTTCATCCTTTCTGACTCATAAATTGTCTTCTACAAAATCTCTCCATATAAAATCTCTAATTCTTCAATTCTTCTTCCAGCTGTGTCCAGTTTGTTAAATTTCCTTATTCACTTTGATTTAAAGTATTTTGTTTTCTGTTTCTATGGGTTTCTTCCTCATGGTTTGGTTTTTAAAATATCTTTTGTTCTTTACTCATCTCCTGTCTTTTAATTTATTTGAGTGTTAAATGTGTTTGTTTATTTTCTGTTGTAAGTCTGATTATTCTATACTTTCTATTGCTGGTTGATTTTTCTCTTTTTCTACTGGCTCTCATACACAAGCCCTTGTTTTGTGTCTGTGTATGTTTTTATACCACTATTTTGGGCTTAATTGTCATGTTTCTGGAACTTCATTCTGTGAATGTGTCAAGGCCTGTGTTGAGGGAATGATTAGCATTTTTTTTCTGCCAGGTGCTAGGGGCCATCACTAACCTGGGATCACTTTTATTTTTTCCTTTTATTAAGTTGTATACACATAGATCATGAATACATTTATGCTTTTGTAAGGTACAATTTTTTTTATACAATTTGGAATGGTTACATCAATCTAATTAATACAGCTTTCACCTAATTTACTTGATTATCGTGTTAAGACGTTTATGTTCTATACTTGGTAGATTTGACTTGTACCCATGCAATATGCTCCATAGGTGTGGTTCCACTGTTTACCCTCCCTCTATCAAACCTCACCCCTGCCCTCCCACCCCCCTCTACTTCTCTCCTTCATCCTGGGCTATCTTTCATAAGAAAATGTGAATAATTATAAATTGGTTTCGTGAAACTATTGAGTACATAGGATACTTTGTCTTCCATTCTTGAAATACTTTACTAAGAAGAATATTTTCCAGCTCCATCCAAGTAAACATGAAAGAGGTAAAGTCTCCATCGATGTTTTTTGACCCTATATGGATACCCTTGATCATCTTCTCTTGCCTGATCACAATGGCTAAGACTTCCATTACAATATTAAAAAGCAGTGGAGACAATGGGCAACCTTGCCTGGTTCCTGATCTGAGTGGAAATGTCAATTTTACTCCATTCAATATAATATTGGCTGTGGGCTTGCTGTAGATGGCTTCCATCAGTTTAAGAAATGTCCCTTCTATACCTACTTTATTAAGTGTTCTGATCATGATAGCATGCTGGATATTATCAAAAGTTTTTCTGCATCAATTGAGAGAATCATTTGGTCTTTGATTTTTATTTTGTTAATATGATGTATTATATTTATAAAGTTACATATATTGAACCAGCCTTGAGACCTTGGGATAAAACCCACTTGATCCTGGTATATAGGGATCAAGGTATATATTTGTTTGATGTGTTGCTGGATTCTGTTTGCTAGGATCTTATGGAATATTTTTGCCTCATTGGTCTATAATTTTCTTTTCTTCTTGGGTCTTTTCCTGGTTTGCGGATCAGTGTATTTGCTTCGTAGAACGTGTTGGGAAGCAGTCCCTCTTTTCTATGTTTTGGAAAAGATTAAGTAATATAGGTACTAGTTCCTCTTTGAAGGTTTGGTAGAATTCTGATGTGAAGCCATCTGGTCTTGGACTTTTCTTTTTGGGGAGATTTTATATTGAGTTCTGAGATGCTATTTCAGAACTTGATATAGGCCTGTTCAACATTTCCACTTGATTCTGGCTATGTCTAGGAAGGTGGCATGCTTCCAACTATTGGTCTATTTCCCTCAAATTTTCATATTTCTGAGAATAGAGTTTTTTGTGATATTCATTAAGGATTTTTTAAATTTCTGAGGAGTCTATTGTTATTTTGTATTTGTTGTTTCTGATTGATGAAATTAGGGATTTTACTCTTTTATTTCTGGTTAGATTAGCCAAAGGTTTATCTATTTTATTGACCTTTTCAAAAACTCAACTTTTTGATTTATTGATTTGTTCTATAATCCTTTTGTTTTAAATTTCATTTAATTCTGCTCTAATTTTGGTTATTTCTTTTCTTCTGCTGTGTTTGGGGTTAGAATTTTCTTCCTTTTTAAGTTGCTTGAGATGTCCCATTAAGTTGTTGACTTCCTCTCTTTCTGTTCTCTTGAGGAAGGCTTGCAACACTATAAATTCTCTTCTAGGACTGCCTTTGTGGTATCCCACAGGTTCTGATAATTCGTCTTCATTATTGTTTTGTTCCAAAAATTTGGTAATTTTCTTCTTAATCTCATCTATGACCCAGCTATCATTCAGCATGAGGTTATTTAGTTTCCATGTCTTTGTGTGAATATGCAGATTCCTGTTGTTACTGAGTTCAACTTTTATTCCACATTGGTCTGAGAAGATATAAGGAATAATTTCTATTCTTTTAAATTTGCTAAGGTTAGACTTGTGACCTAGGATGTGATCAATTTTGGAGGATGTCCCATGGGCTGATGAGAAGAATGTGTATTCAGTTTTATTAGAATGAAATGTTCTGTAGATGTCTGTTAAATCCAATTGTTGACTGACTAATTTTAAGTCTAAAACTTCTTTGCTTAGTTTCTTATTAGAGGATCTATCCACCACTGCTGAAGGGGTGTTAAAATCTCTGACTATTATGGTGCTGGAGGAAATTCAGTTGCTCACGTCTGTTAGGGTCTCTCTTATAAATTGAGGAGCATTTTGATTGGGTGCATAAAGGTTAATAATTGAAATCTCATCATGTTGAGTGTTTCCCTTAAGAAATACGAAGTGACCATCCTTATCTTTCCTTACTTTTGTGGGTTTAAAGCCTATTATATTTGCAAATAAAATTGCAACACCTGCTTTTTTCTGATTTCCATTTGCCTGAATTATAGATGTCCATCCCTTCACCTTGAGTCTATATTTATCCTTTAAGGTAAGATGAGATTCTTGTATGCAGCAGATATCTGGCTTGAGTTTTTGTATCCAGTCAGCCAACCTGTGCCTCTTTAGAGGACAATTTAAGGCATTCACACTAATTGAGAGTATTGATAAGCCTGGTGGTATTTTGGATACTGAGTTTTTTGAAAGTCTAGTGGACATTTTTAATCCTTTCGCCACTGTGAAGTTGGAATCTGATCCAAAGTTTCTGAGTGAGTTTACTTTGGTGGTAGAGGATTGTGCCGGTCATTGTGGAGGATGGGTCTGAGACTATCCTGGAGAGGTGGTTTAGTTATGGCAAATTTCTTCAACATGTGAATATCATTAAATTATTTACTTTCTCCATCATAAATGAAACTCAGTTTAGCTGGATACAGGATCCTAGGTTGAACATTGTTTTGTTTTAGGAGGTTAAAGGTCGATGATCATCCTCTTCTGGAAAATTTTCAGCAGAGAAATCTGCAGTCATTCTAATATTCTTCTCCTTGTAGGTTATGGTTTTCTTATGTCTGGCTGCTTGCAGAATTTTCTCCTTTATATTAACTTTGGCAAAGTTAATTACAATGTGTCTGGGAGATGCTTTGTTTGGGTTGAGTTGTGCTGGGGTTCTGAAACTGTCTGCTATCTGAATTTCAGAATCTCTTGCCATGTTTGGGAAGTTCTTCTTGATTATCTCTTGGAGTAGAGCATCTGGACCTTTTGAAACAACCTTGTCACCTTCGGGATTTCCTATAAGGCGAATGTTTACTTTCTTGGAATTGTCCTGCAGCTCTCTGAGAGAATAATCCATTTTTGCTCTCCATTTACCTTCCTCTTTGTGCATTTAGGATTGTTCAAAATCTTTGTCTTCAGTGTCAGAAATCCTTTCTTCTGCCTGTTCCATTTTGTTACTGAGGGATTCTACTGTATTTCTCATATGTTGGAGGGCTGCAAATTCTTTTCTCAATGTGTCAAAATCTTTGGTGGTTTTTGTCTTTGAATTCATTGAATTCTTGAGACAACTTTTGAATTATTCCTAGAATTTCTAGTTCCAACTTTACTTCCATTCTGTTAATCTTATTTGCCATCCAAATTTTAAACTTGATTTCTGACATCTTGGCCATTTGTTTATAAATGAGATCTTCTGGTGCGTCCACCTTGTTGTTCCTTGGGGGAGTTGATCTACTCTGATTATTCATGTTGCCAGAATATTTCTGCTGATTCCACCCCATGATTATTTTTCATCATTTGGCTAGATGAGCAGATAAAGTGAAATTGGACTGAGGGCTCCTGGAGTAGTGATTAACCAGCCCTTTGCCAGAGGGTTGGGACTGGTGTTGGGACTATGTTAAACAAAATTTTATACCTG
>CAUYQV010135294.1:0-54674 GCA_963574575.1 Galagoides demidoff
TTTTTTTTTGAGACGGAGCCTCAAGCTATCCCCCTGGGTAGAGTGCCATGGCATCATAGCTCATAGCAACCTCTAACTCCTGGGCTCAAGCGAGTCTCCTGCCTCAGCCTCCCAAGTAGCTGGGATCACAGGCGCCCACCACAACGCCCGGCCATTTTTTTTTTTTTTTTTTTTTGGTTGCAGCCATCATTGTTGTTTGGCGGGCCTGGGCTGGGGATTCGAACCCGCCACCTTAGGTGTACGTGGCTGGTGCCTTACCCAATTGAGCCACAGGCGCCCAGCCACCTTTTTTTGTTTCAAGGCTCATTTAAACTTCTAGTCAAACTTCCATGGCACAATTAAATTATGTTGATCCAAAAAAGAGTAAACAAAGAATATACTGGCTATCCTTTGAACTTCTTTCAAAAAATAATTTAATTATCTTTAAAAATTTCTGTGGCACACCTAAGATCCTCTCATGGCACACCAGTTGAAAACCACTGATTTAGGAGGAAGGATGATACATGACTTAGTGAGAGAGTACATGAGTGTGTGCGTTCAGGGAAGTTAGGAAGGCAGAGCCAAGGATGGCCCTCAGGGCTTGGGTGGGTTCCTGGTCAGAGAAACTGGAATTGGTCAGTGCCACTGCTATGAGTTGCAAAACTTAAAGAATGTTTATGAGGCTCCTGCTGAGCTAAGTGCCGACACACATTATCTCATTTAAAACTCGCAATGTTCCACAGCTGAGATGGGACTTGGGTGAGCATTTCTGGAGTCTGTGTCTTTCCCTGCTATGTCATGCTGCCTCTACAAAGAAGTGAGATCTTAAACTGTATGTAAAACCAGCACATTGTACCCTATGATTGCATCAATGCACACTGCTATGATTTAATAAAAAAGGTAAAAAAGAAGTAAGATCTTAGAAAGAAGTGCCTGGCATGCCAAGACCCACCACCTGGGGTGTTGTACCTGCTCAGTGCTGGCTATCATTTTAACTCAATGTTAAGTTCATCGAGTTTCTGATGAGCATCAGGCACCGTATTAGGCAAACAAGATAGCCACGTCCTAATGTTTTTCTTGGACTTCTATAAAGCCATTTCTAGTCACGAACTTTTATCTTTTCTATTATCAAGTCTCCCTGCCCATGAGAAGTCGGGAAATGTTAGTGGTTTATGAAGAATACATGAGAGGAGACCAGGGAGCCAGGCTTCCTCTGGAGCCCAGTACACAGCTCTGAGCTGCTGTGCTGGTGGGACTAGCCTGGGTGTCGGCCACAAGCTCACACCAAGGCCCAGGCTGGGCTGCTGCCTTCCTGCTTTTCACCGGTGCAGCTAATCGCCACATATGTGAAATAAAACAACTAGCTGATACAATGGAGGGGAAAACTCTAATCTTGGCTTGGTGGCCAGGAGGTTTCATTTTTTAATTGACAGAGAATTATATATATTTATAGTGTACCTAATGATGTTTTGAAATATACATATAATGTGGAATGGCTAAATCAAGCTAATTAACATAGGAATTACCTCACATATATGTTCTCTATTTGTGGTGAGAACGGTGAGAATCTCCTTAGCAATTTTCAAGTATACGCTACATTGATTGTCATGAACCAGAGTCACCATGTTGCCCAGCAGATCTCTGGAACTTATCTCTCCTGTTAAACTGAACGTTTTTTACCCTTTAACCAACATCTCCCGGACCTCTCCCACCGCAGCCCTGACCACCACCACTCTGTGCTGTGCTCCTAGGAGTCTGTCTCTTCTAGATGAGATGTTTTGGCATTCGCCTTCCTGTGCCTGGCTTATTTCACTTCACATGATGTCCTGGAGGTTCATCCATGTTATGAGGGACAGGACTCTTTTCTTTCTTAAGGCTCAATTGTTTCTTAACTGGAAAGGGTATCAGAGAGCTAATCTAACTTCATAATGTCACAAAAGAGCCCGAGTAGTGGCAACCTTAAGTGGTAATGTGGAAGAGTCAACTCATACCTTTGGTTTCGTCCTTTTTCCTTTTTTCACCCTCACTCTTCCATCTATAAAATGGGGCGATTAGAAATGATCTTCCAGTTTCCTTCAAACGCCAGCATGTTGTGAATCTGAGCGTTTACATCACACAGCCGCCTCTCTGCTCATTACCATTAGGCGGGCAGATCGCACTTTGATTAGTGCTAATTAATAGTCCGTGTTTGTTGAGGATACAGAAGCAACTAGCTATCTGTCATCTTCTTTCAGCTGTGTTCGCATCATGTGAGAAGACCCAGAGGCCAGAATCCTCTGTTTACTGCTCCTCCCAAAGACGAGGCTTAATCTTTGTTTGCACCCAGGTGTAACTTATCTTTTCAGTAAACATAAGGATGTGATGGCTATTTTAAATTCATTTAGAAGAAGGCTTAGTCAACTTACCAGATATTAAATATTAAAAACACACAATCATCTGGGTGGTAGGGTGAATAGTCATTTTTGCCGTCTCGTAATCTGTTTCCACCCGTGTTACAGCGGACACTGACTTAGCATCTACTTGGTATCAGGATCTGAGCTTTGTGTGGATCATTTAATCCTTGTGACAAATCCGTGAAAATAAGCACTTCATATCACAAATCTGTCTGTGTGTGGTGGGTAAGCGAGCACTCGCGAAGGGGAAACTACTATTTTCCCATTTTAATGGAGTAAAATGAAGTTCCGTCAAAATAAGTTTATGCAAACTTTTCAAAAGTGGTTCCACTGGTTCCTGCTCTTAACTATGATGAATTCTTCCCAATGTCCTTCAGTCTCAAAGTAGCACACAGAAAGCATTACTGTAGGTGAAGAGAAATACAGGTCTTTTGAAAGTAACACTAGGGTTTTTTATTTGTTGAAAGAAAAGCTCACAAATTATTTTTTCTAAGTTTTATGAATTAGCATAAATTGTTATTAAATAACAATATTTTTAAAAGACTGCTTATCTTCAGCAAGCAAGTAATATTTTACTTATTAAAAATATTTTCTCTTAGATATATCTGATGAGAAGCTGCGCTTTACATGAATCATAGACCAAAAAAGAACAAGAACATAAAATTCTGAAGCATATGTGAATGATACATTGTAAAATATTGCCACCAGTTTTCCTTAGAAAATAGGCACTTCATATCACTATTTGGAAGTCATTAGGGCTGAGTATCATTTGTATAAACCTGTCAGCATTGAAATTACCTGGCAAATTTGATTCACGGTAGAGAACAAGAATCACATACTGAGAAATAATTTATACCATAATTTAGGGAAAGTTTGCTTTAATCATAATCAGAAGAATTACTCCTGAAACATTAGATATTAATCATTCTTAAAAAAACTGAAAAAATTATAAAAATGTGAAGCATAGTAAAAAGTAAAATGAAAAAAATATATATATCTTACATTTTCCTAAGCATAAACTAAAAGGACATTCTCAGGTTTCAGGGCTCCCAAATTTAAGAGATCTCAATAATGCCCTGAAAGTCACTTTGGAGCCCTGACTAAAAATAACATCTTACAAATTGCTAGTGTGATCCTGGGCAAAGCTGCCACAGTGAGCTTTAGACCACAGGCATTATTTTACTAGGAGAGACACAATACGAGGACCTCTATATATAGTATAACCACATTATATATAGGCTCCCCTCCCCCAATTCCCTACACAGTCATTCTGGCCTTCCTCTGGCCTTGCCGAGATTGCTTCTGCCTCTGGGCCTTTGCACTTGCTGTTTCCTGTTTCTAAACACCATTCCCATAAGGTTTTTGAACATGACTTCCACTCATTACTTGGGTCTTAGCTTAAATGTCACCTCCTTGGAAAAGCCTTAACAGAACAATTATCTAAAGTAGCTTTCCAATTACCTTGCTCAGCCATTGCCACATGACCACGTATCACAATTTGAAATTATCTTGTGTTTTTAGAAGCTTGCATGTCCTCTTATCCATCACCCTCCTAGAATGTGAGCGCCATTAACACCAGAGACCTTAGTATCTACTAAATAAATAGATGAATGAAATTGAATTTCCTCACATCTAGCCATCTTGCTATAAAGTTAGCTATATTCTGTCTTTCTCTCTCTCCTTTTTGAAACAAACATGCTGAAGAAAAGGCAATAATGCTTACTTGAAACCTTGAGCACAAAACCAGGAACTATCCCCACAGTGTGCATGTGTTTAAGTGTTTAATTATTTATTCTTGGCTTTTAAATTCTATTAACAAATAACATAGGCAATAAGTAGGATGATGCTGAGTCTGCTTGATTATATAGTAACATTGAAAAAGGCAAATATCTTTTCCTACACCCCAGACCTGAGCTTCAAGATAAGCAAGTCCATAATATTTGCGGCCTCTGCAAATATTCTAAAACGATCTACAAAGAACAAGCCAATGAGCCTTCACCTTTGCCTCGAAGTAGCAATAGAATTAGTTAAGCGACATCTATCTCTCCTTCGGGTAGCTGGCGCTGTTGTTGGACTACCTTAAACTGCACCCCCTTTTCTTGTCCCAAGGACTAGATTTCGTTGTGATATCCTATACCCGGGGATGATGACCCTCCACCACACTCAGATACGAGCCTCTCTGTGTAAGCCAGTTGGGAGAATCATATCATCCGTGTCAGTGGTTGGTGAAAAGCGGGCATATAACTCAACTCACGGCTAATGGTACTTCAAAAGAAATTTGCTAGAGACATCTGAGGGAAAGGTTTCTTGCCTTAAAAAAAAAAAAAGCAGAATGTCATTTCACGGAGTTTTGTTGGATCATCGGAATACAAAGCCCAGAATTGTTGCAGTTCTTTTGGGATGAAACTGACATTCCAAGAACAGCAAGGCAGGGAGCTGGAAAGAACCAGAATCCCCCACACTGTGCTTCCGCTGGAGAATTTATGCGTTAGGGGCTTCCCGCTCAGGATATAGATGAAAAACTGGATTATTGCCATAACTTCTTAACTGGGATTCCTGCTTCTGACATGGCCTGGTCATGATGTACAATCTATGACTGACCTGCTGGTAGAAAGAGCATTTTATAAGCAGTGACTATCTCACCCAGGCAGAAGTCCAGGCCTTCCCAGTGGTTTATAAAGTCCCCCTCTTGCACGTGTCTGCCGTCATCTCTCAGTCTCCACCTTTCATAACCCTCCCTTTTGCTCACTCAACATTAGCCACACCAGCCTCAGGTCTAGTCCTTGAACATATCAGATAAGCGCTTGCCTCAGGGCACTTACACTGGCTGTTCCCTCTCTCTGGAACTCTCCTCCCCTGATATTCATGTGACTTGAACTCTTGACTTCCTCACATTGTTGTTCAAATGTCATCTTTTGCATAAAGCCTAGATTTTTCTATAGAAAAGGGAACCCCAGGGCCAGGCACTGTGGCTCATGGCTGTAATCCTAGCACTGTGGGAGACAGAGGAGGGTGGATTGCATTAACTCACAAGTTCAAGACCAGCCTGAGCAAGGTGAGACCCTGTCTCTAAAAAAAATAGCTGGACATTGTGGCAGGCACCTATAGTCCCAGCTACTCGGGAAGCTGAGGCAAGTGAATCATTTGAACCTAGGAGTTGAGGTTGTTGTGAGCTATGACCGAGGGTGACAAAGTGAGACTCTGTCTCAAAAACAAAAAATAAAATAAAATAAAAGGGAACCCCATACTCCTGTGCTTCCTATAGGTTTAGTTTCTTGCATTTTCAACCCTGTATTTTATATTCTACTTCCTTATTTTATCTATTTTTTTATTTCTTCTACTATTGAATCTCAAATGCCTAGAATGCCTAGCACATAGTAGGTGCTCAGGAGGTGTTTGCAGAACTAAGGAAGAGGTAATAACTCCTTTACTTTTCCAGATGTTCTGAGGGGAGTTTTCTGTGTGGCTAAAGGCATCCTGAATGATGGATTTACCATGAGTTACTTTATGTCGAGTGCTCTGTATTTTCAAGACAGTCAACCATGCCTTAAACTCATAGTCAGCCCCTCTTGAACCGAACACCACTCATCCCAAAGCCAGTGCTCCATACTGGGGAGCAGAAATGCTCTGTAGAAAAATTGCTGGTGTAGGATTCAAAATTCTGCTTTTTGGTTTCTATGAGATGTGGGAAAATTTGCGATTTATGTCTATCTGCCTTACTCTCCTATCTCTATGAAGCATTATCTACTACCTAGAACAAACATACTATCTCTTTTGTCCATAACACAGGATTATAAAACCTATTCTAGTTATCCCCTATTGATTATAAGAAATAAATGACCCGTGTATGTTAAAAGAAACATGCTTTGTATTTGTAATGGATTGTTTTGATGAGCTATTTTATTCTCTTAAAAATATTCCTTACTGTTATATTAATGGGAACACTGATTTTTTTTGTTGACATTTATTAGTTACTGAAGGCTATATTCATTCAATAAATATACATTAAGTCCCTACCCAGTGCCATAGTATATTCCAGAAAGAGTCTATCACAGTAGTTAAGAAAACCAACTCTACGTTCAGATGGGTGTGTGGCTGTAGTAAGTGGTTAAACATTTTAAGCCTCAATTTCTTCCGTGGGAAAATGGGCTTAAGCCAGCACATGTCTCATATCTTGTTGTGGCAAAGAAGAAATGAGATAATTATAGAGGGTGCCAGAAAATGTATATACATTTTCAGAAAGGAAAAAAACTGTATTTTTCTTTTTTTTTGAGAAAGAGTCTATGGCACCCTTGGTAGAGTGCAGTGGTGTCATAGCTCACAGCAACCTCAAACTCTTGGACTTAAGTGATTCTCTTGGCTCAGCCTCCCAAGTAGCTGGGACTACAGACCCCCACCACAATGCCCGGCTATTTTTGTTGCAGTAGTCACTGTTGCTTAGCTGGCCTAGTCTGGGTTCGAACCCACCAGCCTTGGTGTCTGTGGCTGGCGCGGAGCCTGTATTAATCTGTGATGCTCAATATATACTGATAACAAAAGATGAACACCAGTCAGGATGAGCACTTCTTGAAATTGCAAAAGTCAAACATGACTTGAGTATTATAAATTTAATACAATTTTTTCCTTTCTTAAAATGTGAATACTTTTTTGGGGCACTGTCTATATATTGAAAACAATTATTACAGAGTCTGGCCTAGGGAAGCCTGATTAAATAGAATTATCATTATCATTATTCCACCCCAGCAAGATATTGTACAGGAGTTTCAAAGATCTTATTAACAAAACTCTCATGCTCTCAGGACAGCCCAGAGAAACTGAGTAATTAGCTCAAACAAAGAGTTGAACCATGAATAACATGCAAGTCCCTGTGCCTAAAAGTACAGGGACTTTTTAGTCCTGTGGCTAATTCCCATTCCTTCTTTGGGTCTCAGATTGGCTGCCAGTGACTCTAGCAAGCCTTCCCTGCTCCATTCTCTCTCCCACTGTGGGCTGAGTGACTTATTCTTTTTCTAGCACTTTCCATACTCGCATTGGATTATAATTGAGATCCACATGTTGATGTTGTAGGAGAGTGTGACGTGCTTGGGGGTGGGGAGCAACGGGGTCTTGTCCATGACTTTGGTGGCATCGCCCAGCCGAGCGCACAGCACATACTAAGTACTCCATGAATATTCATTGATTTGACGCATTTAAAATTATTGCCATTAGAGAAGGGTACAATGAACAGCCGTGAAGCTGTTTCTATTTCCCAGCTTGGAAATATTTAATTACCTAATGCTTACAAAGAGAACAGAATGTTTGCCCTCGGTGGTGTGCGATGAACCCGCTTCCCTTCCTCCACAGAGAGCCTGCTTCTCATCAGCTCGCCTGCGGAGTACAGCAAGCCTCTCACATCAAGACGCCCTCCATCCCAGCTGAGGAAAAAACGCTTTCATCTAGCAGCAACTTGTTCATAATCAGACCAATTTTGCTGCTAGCAGATTGGAGCCCCATTCAAAGAAAAGTTGCCTAGGAAATCCCTCTGCAGTGTAGTGGATGCAGAGAGGAGATTCCCAGTACCTTTTGATACACAGAGGGGAGGTTTTCACTCCCTTCAGTGCCTGAGGCAGAGAAACAGGCTGCACAGTATTTTGTATTTATTGGCACTCTGGTTTACTTTAAATGCACTCAAAATACGTTCAGATCTTCTGTCTGCTCTGCTCTCACAATAGCCCTTTGGTGAAAGGAATGAAAGAGTAGAATTTTTCAATGCGTCTCTTGGATCAATCTCTGTTAGAATTTTTTGGGATGCCTGTGCAATTTCCAAGTCTTCTTTTTTTTCTTAGACCTTAATATTTATCTTCAGTTCCAATTTTTTCTCTTGAGGTACAATTACATACGAGGAAATGCACCAAGTCTTCTGGCTGCATCTCAGACCTCCTGAATCAGAATCTCTAAGAGGTAAGACGGAGGAGCATGCATTTCAACGCCCTTCCCAGTTGATTCACTTGCATAGGAAGGTTTGAAGATCATTTAATGACCTGCCCAAGGTCACTAACTGGGTAGCTGAACCAAGTTTAAAGTGAGGGATAACCTGACTTCAAATTGGTGTCTGATTAATAACTCCCTGGAGTTGTTGATCCAGAAAGCTGCTGTCCAAAAGGAGATTTCTTGTTCCTACAACGGGAATTCTTATCATGACCAGCGCTTCCCCCTGTATCTAGGAGTTGGAGGTGCAAGGCAAGTAGGACTCTGTTTTGAATCATTTAGTCTAAGATCTGTAGGGTGATGTCACTGTCACTCGGTGCCAGTTTTGTTGCATAGACATCTAACAAAGGTTGTCAATCACTGGCTTCTTTTAATAAAAGGCCACAGGACTTTATACTGTTTTGAGATAAACGTCATCAGCATTTTTCTTTGTCAGTGACAGCAAAGTGTCACAGTCACTGAAGGGAAGCTGAAAAATAATTTCTACAAACCCAAAATTCCTTAAATATCTGTGCAGAGATGCAGAGATGAGCATTCTTGTGCCTGTTATAGGTGGTAGATGGCTCTTTGCTAGGAATTCACTCCCAGACATTGGCTTTTGCTTTAGGAATGCACCTCACATCAACAGCCAAATTGATGTGTTTCTCTCATTAGCAAACGAAATCGATAGCATGCCTCATCTTTCCCTCTACATGAGTGATCTTTTCAGAGGGAGGAGAGGGAAAAATTGTTATGCTCATGTGGCAAAACAGAATAAATACCACAATTATTTCCTGAGGATAAGATGAAATGAACTATGTTGGCAGACATCAAAGGACTGCAGGATAAAGAACAAACAAACGACCCTAGCATTGTACTATCAGGAGGAAAACAGTTACACACTATAGCTAGGGTAAAAACAAGACCTCACCACGTAATTCTGACCTTTTCCATTTCTACAGAATCGGACACCAAATCTTAAAAAATTATCTGACATCCAGAGATGCCAATTTCCAGCCCCGAAAGTGCTCTTCATGATGAAATAGTGTAAACCTTCATGAGATAAAATCATATATTATAGGAAATACTCAGGCTGGGAAAATCAAGTATAAGAATTATACGTGGTAAATCAGAACCTTTTAATGTGTGCCTTCCCAGACTAAACCAAGGAAACAATGCTTACTTAGACGGTATCCTTAGCACCAGCGCAATGGTGACAGTTTGGGGCCATCAGCGGTTGGTTGCTGACCGCATGCCGACGTGGTCTGCCTGCCTTATGTGATCCCATCCAGTTCACTGATTCCAGGTTCCATCTATGTGCTGAGGACTCCCCAGTTTCTATCTCCATCCATCTCAGATTTTCTCTCTGAGATACATATACAACACACACACACACACACACACACACACACTCATATATACAACTTTCTCCTTAGCATTTATACCTGGGTATCTTATAGCCACTTCACAGTTCATGTGCTCAAAATAAAGATCATGACTTTTCTCCCCAAATACCTTTCTTTGCCAGGTCTCCCAGCACCAGTGTCTGGGACCTTCCAAACACCCAGTTGACACCTGAAAACTATCTCAGTTCTTTATCTTCTCCCCTGAAATCCAGCCCATTACCTCCAAAATATGTCCAGAACCTGTCATCTCTTCACCTGTACCTTCTCCGTTCTAATAAAGCCACACTGTCTCCCATCAGATTCCCCATAAGAACTTATTTTAACAGAATGCATTTTATCCTAAGCTCTTTCGCTGGTAAGGAGTTGCATTGTTCTCAAAATAAAATGCAGACTCTGTAAAGTGACCTAAAAAGCCCTGTCTGATCTAGCCCTTTCCTACCTCTCTTCTCCTCTCAGGCCACACAGTTTTTATCATATTTGACTCTAGCCACTGTGGGCCCTTCTTTGAGCTTTGTAAACATCACCTTTTTCCAGGTGTCGGGCTGTATGTGTGCTCATTTTATCACTTCCAGTGATGCCAAGGCATCATTTTCTAAATGCTGTTACCTTTCCACGTCCTCAGAAAGTCCTTCTCCCATGCCCCACACCGAAGTGACCTCTGCTAACTCTCTCATGCCACTGTTCATCAAAACCTCAAAAATCTTTTTTTTGTTGTTGTTGAGACAGAGTCTCACTATGTTGCCCATGATAGAGTGCTGTGGCATCACAGCTCACAGCAACCTCAAACTCATGGGCTTAACCAATTCTCTGGTCTCGCCTCCCAAGTAGCCGGGACTATAGGCGCCTGCCACAATGCCCGGCTATTTTTTGTTGCAGTTGTCATTGTTCTTTTGCTGACCCAGGCTGGGTTTGAACCCACCACCCTGGCCAGCACTGTAACCACTTAGCTACGGGCACCCAGCCAAAACCTCAAAAATCTTTGTTTCTCCTTTTTACTCACTGTCTGACTCTCTCATTACAAACTTTTTTTTAATTTATACATTCTATGTCTTCTTTACCTTGTGTAATGCCTATACAGAGGCCCCTTGATAAACACCTACTGAATATTTGAGTGAGTGAATTCATGAATTAGAGTTCATTAATGAATTAGAGAATTCCTCCTTTACCAGTAAATTGATTTCATTACATTATCTGAAACGAATTGAAATGACTTCATGACTTCAAATACGTCTGAATAATAACCACAGCAATAACTTTTTCAGGCCTCTGCAATATCAATTGCCATCACGTGGCCCTAGGTAGAGGGTATCCTTCACTGCCATTCAAACACCTCACGTCCTGGGTCTCCCATCTAGTGCCTAGTGCCTTGAATTTAGTCTTTCACTTTGATTCTGCAAATACTCTATGCCCCAGCAAAATGGACTTCTTCCTCTTCCTGAGTTTAGACACTCCAGGACACTTGCACACTCTGTTTTCTTCCACTTCAACTTCCCTCCTTTTCATGTCTCCTAATTTCTGCCTCTTAAAATGCTCTGAGGCACTTGAGTAAAGAAGTATCTCTCTTTTTTTCTTTTTTGAGACAGAGCCTCAAGCTGTCGCCCTGTGTAGAGTGCAGTGGTATCACAGCTCACAGCAACCTCCAACTCCTGGGCTCAAGTGATTCTCCTGCCTCTGCCTCCCAAGTAGCTGGGACTATAGGTGTCTGTCACAACGCCCAGGTATTTTTTGGTTGTAGCGGTTATTGTTGTTTGGTGGGCCCAGGCTAGATTCGAACCTTCCAGCTCAGGTGTATGTGGCTGGCGCCTTAGTCTCTTGAGCCACAGGCACTGGGCCAGAAATATCTCTTAAGCAAATCCTGCAAAGCCAATTTTTAAATGTCTCAAGTTAGAGAGTTTGGGAAATAGTTGCTGTTAAACCTTGCTATTGGATTTGTAAGTCATTAGCATGTCTCTAAAGTGAAATGAATTCCTTAATTTAAAAAAAAATCTTAAAATATGCCTCCATGAACCTTAATGAAGGAATTCTATTTTTGAGAATGTATTCCAATATTATCACAGTAACTAGTCATAATTCTTGAACATTTTTGATGTGCTATGTTGTTTAAAACATCTATTTATATTATTGCGATAGTTATTCAGGGTAGTTTTTTTTATCTCAATTTTACAAATTGAAACATAGAATCATGAAAAATTTGAGGTAACTTGCTTCATCTCAATAAGTAGCAAAACCAAATTTGAACCAGGCATTTTAACTGTGAAATAGATGCTCTTAATCACTCTATCATACAACTTTTCCCAGATAAATGCCAAGATTTTGCTATTAGTTGTTTATAACAATGTTGTAAACATTAAAAATATGCATACGTAAATTAAGTCATATTTTTATAATATGAATAATGATCACAACATATGTCAAGTAAAAAACATAAGTTTATAAAATAGTATTTCCGTTTTGACTACATTTTTGTTAAAAAAAAAAAGGCATTGATTTTGTTTGGCATAAATTAGCCAGTCCCTTGCACAATATTAGACACATAGTACTTGTTAGTTGACTAACTGGGTTAATAAATACATATGCATAATCAAGAGGTTAGAAAAATATGCCATGAACTTTTAACAGTATTTATTGATCAGTAGGTTGTGAGACTACGATGACATTTATTTTCTAATATTTAGTTATATTTAATATTTTCTATGTTGAGAATGTATCATTTTAGTAATCCCAAAGGAAAAGAATAAATGTTAAATGTTAAAAAAATATTGAGGGTCTATATTTAAAATACCTTCTTCCCATAAGCCCATCTTTGCCTTTGTGTGAAATCTCTGCCTCTTTTTCATTCAAAGCACTTTTTTCTTTAGCTCACCTTGCCTTGTATTTTATTTATTGACGCCATGTTTTATTCTTCTGTACCATACTGCTTCCTTTCAGTGGTGTATTTCCTCAGAGCCTGGACTGTATTTTATTTATCTTTACAATTCTTTCACTTTCTGGGATAGTACCCTAGATACAGCAAGCACTCACTAACTGCTTATTGCTGTACTCATAATATCCTTAAAGTCCTACTGAGTAATTTGAAATGTGATTCAAACTGAAATCAGATTGTAAGCTGATACCCAAGATGTATATAAACAAATTGATAGTAACAGTGGCATGCGGAGGCATATGGGGAACTGAAGATAAAAAAAACATCAGTAACACGGATTCTGTTTTTATTTAAAATTTGAATGTTTTGTTCATCATGGATACTTTACATTAATTTTGATTTTTAAAAATATTGTAAGAAAATTTTTATTTTCGTCACTTTACCTTCTCAGTCTTGTTTCTATAATACAATAATAGCAAGTAATGCATTTTGATCATCTTATAACTAAACAGATGTACGTTTGTGTGAGTATGTGTGTATAATGATACACATTTTTTTCACTCAGCCCTTACAGCTATCATAACGAGTGTCTATATTATTAACCCTATTTTGCAGGTGAGGAAACTGAAGCACAGGGATACTAAGTAATTTGACCAAACTCACCAACTAGAAAGTCATAAAAAAAATATAGAGAAAAAGCTATTAGCAGGAATAAGTAAACTAGAAGAGAAAGGTGAATAATTTGATCAGAGTAGAAAAACAACTTGGGTAGATTAGATCTTTTTTTTTTAACTTAAGTTTTAACCAGTAGCTAGTGAAAGTCATTTGTTAACCACTTAACAAATATGCAACTGCCTTCCACTGAGGCAGCATTAGAGTAGGCGAAAGGCATCTAAGATACACTGGCCAGGGACCTCTGTGTCAATGGCCGTTAGTATCCAACCTAATTCTTGTCTTTAAAAAGCTTCTGTCTTTATTCACCACTCTGAAGTGCATTTTCCAGACAAAATACGGATGGGTTGTCACTTTTATCATGAGTCTTTGATCCAATTTCCAGTTGGTACAAGCAGGCCACCTTTGTATTATGCACAGTAAACCTGTCCTCCACTTACCAGGGTCCATGATGATCATCTCTGAGGCAATGTGTGAAAAAATGAAGGTTCCTGGGCCTCATTCCAAACTACGAAGGCAGAACCTCTGTTGTCAAAACAACTTATAAATATCAGAGACTTTGGAGTCCCAAAGACTAGGTCTGAAAATTTAGCTCACCCCTTTATAAGCTGAGGCGCGTTTGGCAAAATACTTAATATTTTTTGTTCATTTAACTTCAACATCTGCATAGGTGAGGTGGGAATAAAAATGCCTGCCTCTCTAAGGTTTGGTGACTATTAACTTAGGATGAGGATCTGATGATCCTCATCTGATGATAATGATATTTATAAGAGCTTCCAAATGTTGAGTTATTTACAAAGTATCAAATCAAGCTCTGTGGCCAATGCTGTACCTGCATTATCTTGTTAATTTGTCCTAAGTACACAGTAAGTTCACAACTGGTAAGGGCTATAGTTAGACACTCAGAATCCTTGAATTGGTAGGGAGAGAGTCACAGTGATTTAAGTCCAAAGTGTAAGAGTAATGGATAACCTGGAACAAGCCAACTAGCCTGGTAGCCAGTTGACTTCATCAGAATTATTTGGGTGAGCTCATTAAAATACACTACGTTACCCTGGTCCTTGAAATTCTAACTCAGTAGCTCTTAGGGACCTGGGAGTCTCTATTGTTTAAAAATCACAAGTGATTTTGAATCACAGCCAAGATTTAAAACAAATGATTAACATGAGCTTCAGTTTTTCTAAGAGCTATGAGGTTATGAACTAGGTCATTCCCTCCCAGGTTTTTTTTTTTTTTTTAAATCTATAATGCCTAGCATAGTACTTCCATATAAAAAACACACACACAAAAATATTGATTAGATGGCATAAAATGGGGTTAATAATTCCTCTTCTGTCTTCACAGAGGCTTTAGAAGGATCTTTTGCAAAGCCCCATTTGACAATACATCTGAAAAATAGCAGATGCTGTAAAAAGAATAGTTTTAGATTCAGTAATCCCACTATGAGGTATATATCCAGAGGAAATGAAATCAGTATGTTGCAGAGATAGCCGCACTCCTAAGTTTGTTACAGCACTATCAACAATAGTCAAGTTATGGAATCAACCTCAGGGTATATCCATAGATGAGGGGATAAAGAAAACATGGTGTCTGTGTATGTGTAATAGAATATTATCCAGCCATAAAAAAGAATGAAATCCTGTTATTTATGGCGATACGGATGAACCCGAAGGACATGATATTAGAGAAATAAGCCAGGCACAGAAAGACAAATACTGCATGTTTTCACTCGTACCAGAAAACCAAAATAATTAATCTCATAGAAGTGGAATAGAATGGTGGTTACCAGAGGCTGGGGAGTGTGGGGGTAGGGGATGCAAAGAGATTGGTTAACGGATTCAAAGTTGCTGTTTGATGGGAAGAATAAGCTCCAGTGCTCTATGGTTAACGATAGGGTGCATACCTAATACAGTTAGAAGAAAGGATTTTGAATGTTCTCACTACAAAAATGTGCTAAATGTAAGAGCTGAGGGATATACCATATGCCCTGATTTGATCATTATTCAGTGTATACATGTATGGAGACACCACACTATACTCTATAAATATGTGTACTTTATAGGGGTCAATTTTAAAAAGTATAATTTTCCAGATTTATTAATGCATTTGTTTTATTGTGTTTTTCCTTGCTCTTTAACCACAGATAGTCTGAGTTTAGGGTACCCACCATTAGCTTGAGCCTCTAGAAATGAATTATAGCAAGATTGTGAATAAACTACCTTCTTCGAAGTACTCAGCTTAATTCATTCTCAAATTATTTTTTACTCAGAATTAAAATGTTACAGAATGATCCAAAGTCCACATGCATTTATGCATGTCCGTTTCCATTATAAAGTTCAACCCTGTCAACTGTTCACTTCCTCATTCATTAAAATTCATTTTAGACCTGTGTTTTACCACGTCTGAAGTCTACACCTACCATCGATGGTAGTAAAATCTATAGTAAAATCTGTTTTAGGCACTCCTTACCGGCATTCTGCTAGAAGAGCTAAACAACGATTTAAAGCACCCAGAAGTGCTAGTGACGGCCTATCAGCTGTTTTGAAATGCATACAAGCTGAGGGGGAGTCGTGAAGGTCTCTGAGCCCAGGCTTATAAAAGATCAGAATTAGAAACAAAGTCTTCAGGAGGAAGAAAACTAATGCATTATCCCAGGTAAAGGGCCCTGAAATTGGGAAATCTCCCGAGAACCAGAAAGGCAATTGTATGCTGATATTAGGACTCAATAGTCCCCCAAGTCACGTGACTAGACTTGACTTCTCCAGCCCCCCTGCAGGCTTCACATACAGACAGTGATCCTCAGCACAGAATGGAAGGAAGAAATTCATGGCTGTCAGTCTGGAAATGTTGGACTCAGAATTCTCCAGAGCTGACAGACCGGGGTGAAACAAGGCTTGCCCATTTTTGCCTCTGTCTGCAAACCTATTTCACTGAAAGTTCATTTCTGTGCTGCCTCATTGATACGGGAATAAAATATACTTCACCAGAAAACAGGGTAGAAAGAAATGATGAAATCCATTTCTAGCTTAGAATGCTATTCTTAGATGGATGGGGACTTACATTTGTGGAAGCAAAAGATGAAAGTTTTCAAATCTGAAGCCAGCACAACCCACCCGGAAGGCGGAGAAGACCAGTGCAGGGGAAGCGTTCTCCTACCTTCTGTGGTTCCAATCTCGATAGTGCCTTTCACCTGGCTGAAGCACCATAGTGTGTCCTGGGTGAGCGTTCCAATTCCTGAAAGCAACACAGGAGACACTTCAGGTTAGGTAAGAGCTCCCAGTTGTTCTTTAAAGGCCCACAAGAGAAGAAATATATAGTGTAATCTATGCATTTTAAAAGGAGCCTTGCACACCAGGTATCATCTTGTCGGAGACCCTACTGAGTCCTGGGAGAACGGTGGTTCGGCAAGTGCCACGTCCCGCTGTGAATCACTGTTCTGTCTCCTCCGCCTGACCATGCCAGGGCCAGTTTGAACTGGAGCAATTGGAGTTCGTCCCTTCTCAGGCCCTGGCAGCATCCTGCAGCAGTTACGAAGGGCCTGCCATCGCCCCTGTGTGACTGGCCCTTTTCATGGGAATACTAATGCTTTCGATTGTTTTCCTTCTGTGATGGTGGGGAAGAGAAAGAGGCAGTTCGTTAGAGGGGTTTGAGGAAAAGAAAGGCGACATTTTTTTTTTTTTTAAGCTGGGTTTTGCAGCTTGCATGGTTGAGCAGCCAGTAAGGGGTCACACACCCAGAGAACTTCCATCTCTCTTGTTCACTTCTTGACTGCTTGCCAAAGTCAGAGCCGGCAGCACAGCAGGCAGGGGAGAGCAAGAAACAAGGCTCAGATGGGGGCAGGGGCAGCTCACGGAGGGCTGGGCAGTCAGCTTCTGACAAATGCGGCCTGTTTTGTTTTAGGGGGATTTCTGGTTCAGATTTAATTAGACATTTGGTGGAGCTGAATTTTCCAGGATATATGTATCCACTGTTCATAAATACACTAATGCATATTCTATTAATAATATATCTACTAATGTATGTATTCAAATCAAAGGGGATCTTTCAGAGCACTGCTGGATAACAGAGATGCCAGTTTCCTTTCTAAGACCAAGAATGTTCCCTTCCATTCTATTAGGTTTATAATTAAGGGGAATGTCACTTAGTTAAATTTTGGGAGAGAGTATGAATTGAAGAATGATTAAATTCACTAGAAAAAAACGATGAATATCAAAACCAAATTGATCCTTTTAAAACACACAGGGAACTGAATAGTCATTTTCATTGTCAGTGACAGATTTTTATTGAATTCCTATAGAGAAACCATCACTCACTCGGCCATGCCAGAGGAAGGTTGATTCTCCTGTGGTTTTCTCACTGTTGTTGACAGTACATTTGATGGAAGCAGCACAGGGTCATCACTGAAAGAATGTGCTTTGAAATTAGCCAGGGTTTATAGCTTGGCTCTGACTTGGAACAAGTTCCTACACAGATGAGCCCGTTTTCCCCTCTTTAAGGTGGCAGGCACAACAGTATCCATCTCTCAGAGTTGTGGATATCAAATGTGATAAGCAGAGTCAAGCAACTTAATAAAGGATATTATTATTACAAGCAAGGATTCTAAAACATTTACAGTAACAAAGAATGTTAGCTGAGAAATTTTCAATTTGCTGCTAAGAGGCAGGCACTGTGCTAAGAACTTGATATAGAGTATTTCCATTCTCACACAAATCATGGGGAGAGTATTATTATCACCCCATTGTACAGGTGAAGAAACTGAGATTCAAGAAGTTTTGGTAACTTCCCCAAGGTTGTGCCTATGGCATGACAGAGAGCCATTTCAACTAAGCCTATCTGAATCCCAATATTCCAGAAGTGCAGGGGCCAGTTTTCTATTTAACAGTTTAGAGAAGGTTCATGGCTTGAACCGTGAGTCTCATTTGGGAGGCTGAGCTGGGATATAGTTTCAGATGCCAAGTAGTAAAGTATCAGCATCTCCACTAAAATGCCACAGAGCTAAAATGAGCACCCAGGAGGGAAAAAGAAAGCCTTTGGCAGCACCTATCAGCGCAGGGAAAGACCACAGTTGTAATCCCTCCTTCACTACCAGCTCTGGCCTTGGACTTCAGCATCAGACATTATTTGACAGGTTCTTACCCTTCCTGGTGAGTTGTCACCAGTCCCCTCTAAACTGTGTCCATGATGTTACACTGTTCTCTTAAGGAACATTAGCTATAGGTGAGATTTTCCCTGACTTTTGTCCTGGCCAAGTTCCTGTATTGCTCCTTATGGTTCTGGGTATAGATCCTGTACCTATTATCACAAAACATGCTCTTTAAAGCAAGCAGACATATACAATTCTGAAACACATCCATACCTAGGAAGATTTTAAAATGAGCTTAAGTCAAGATATTCACACTAATTCAGGGAATTTTATCTCTAGAAGGGACCTGGTTTATGTGTGAAATAGACTTCTTTCACAACTGAAAAACCCAAATCATAGGGTGAGAGTCACACAGCAAGGGGTCAGGTCCCATTTCAATCTCAAGGATGGACAGTGCTGATGGTTGTGACTGCCCGGGGCAGGAGCTCCACCAACTGAGTCAGCTGATGACCACAAGGGTTCCAGGTAGCCAAGGCATTGTCAGTTTTCTTGTCCAGGGCAGACTTTGATTGGACCCCATTTTTGTCTCCCATCAAGATCATTGCCAAATGATGGCATTAATGACACAAATAGAGCTTAGACCATGTCATATTTATCCTCCAAGTGCTAAGAACTAGCTAGAAACACAAATGTGTAGCTGGGTTGGATGTAAAAGAGAAAAGACAGCCAGGTGGAAGATACTCTGTGAGCTGACACTTGATCTATCATCCTTTTGAAAATGGTGGGGATGTAGGACCAGGAGGACTCAGGCCAGCTCAGGGTAGCCCAAGGGAATCTCAGTGCAATGTTATCAGATTGGCTAATTGTCTTCAAAACAGCCAGAATTCTGGATTATTATGCAAATATCTCACATGTTTAAATAACTCCAAATTTTTAAGTATTATCCATCAGTTCAAATTAGAATACTCACACAGCACAGGGCAAATACCACATGAGGCCGAATCTGGTTTTTGTGCCACAAATCTGCCAATCTCTAGCTACAATATTTATGCTGAATGACACTTCAGAGGATACTTAGTCCATCCTCATTATTTTACAAATTAGGAAGTGAGGCCTCAAGAGGAGAAAGAACTCACAACACAATAAAGTTATTTTATTTATTTTTTTCTTTTTTTTAAATTAAAGCATAAGAGGTAGATTGTGTATACATTAATGCATTGATGGGGTATAATATGTTCATTCCATATATAATTTAGAGTGCTCACATCGTACTGATTACTATATCTCTCACCTCATTTATTTAATTATTGTGGTAAGACATTTATACTCTATATTTAATAGATCCAACATGTCCCATTGGAACATGCACCATAGGTGAAGTTATTTTAAATGCAAACCTGGGACATCAAGATGACAAATCCTTTTACACCTAGGCTACCTTTCATGGTGATGGTTTGGCAAGATATCTATCTAGATTTAATGAGTGTTGTTTAAGGAAGTATATTTGATTGTGAAAGTGGATAATTGGAGAATCAAACCAACCATAGTGAGAAAGGAAAATTCATTTCTCTTAAATTATGGAACTCAACAGCTTCCCTGTAAACCCCTCTGCCAAATGACACTCCAGTTACTATGGTAATGGTGTCAATAAGTGATATTCTCTACCAGGAGACTGGTTCACATCCAGTTGCTAAACATCTTAGATGTTCATTTCTTTCTCCTCACCTACGGCTCAAAGAGGCCATGAGTCTCACTGGCTGAATGGCAAGCCCACCTCTAAGATCACAGAATAGCCACTTTTTGAATCTGGTCCGCCCTTGGAGATCATTTGGTCTGTTCACTTTGCTTTAAAACAGAGGGCACTGATGCCCAGAAAGGGCATGGGCACACAGTGAGTTGGCAGGAGAGTCAGAGCCAGCTCAGAGCTCTGATGGCCTGCACAGGGCCCTGCAGAGTTGAGGCTGGCCTTTGTGCTGCCTCTTTTGTGCCAACTCAGCTTCGTGAATACAATGAACAGAGGGTGTGACAGGCAGCAAATAAAGTCCTTATTGATTGGGTAGAAAGTTATTTTGGGGGGCTTGTTGCTAACAATATGTTTCTTTCTGCAGAGAGGAGGAGAGAGAAACTTGGAAGAGAGAGAAGAAGGGAAAGGATGTGATCCTTGCCCAGATAAATGTTGTCTGGGATGAATCTAATTTGAAATTGATAATGTTGTAGGCTATAGATGTATCTTCACTACAGAGAAAGAGTCTACAGTTATGCAGCCTTCTCTGGGGGTGTTTTTATGAGGATACCAGGATAACTTGCAGCAGGCCCTTGGCCTAAATGAGTATCTTGCTAACTCAGCCCCAGCTGGGTGTGAAAGTCTTCCTGTCCAGGAAGCCAGATAACCAGGAGGAAAGACTCTGGTGCTTCAGAGAGTTAAAAATAAGGGAAACTTCAGACTTCAGTAATAAAGGCATTTTTTTCCAACATTCTGTGTATTGCTCCATTTTTAGCCATTGCCACATTGTGTAGGAAAGACAGGCCGCTTCTGTGTCCTCAACTAGCCAGCGAGCTCATACAGAACAGGGACTTGTCAGATATTAAAATCAAACTTTTCCTTTACACAAGGCTGAATCAGCCATCAGAACTATTTCAGCAAAACCATCATGGGATCAATTTTCTGGGTTTAATTCACTGGATGATTTCAATTGGCCATCAAGCAAATTGTTAATTGGCTAAACTGACCATCCCAACAGTCCATCTAGTGGAAGAAAGGGAGAGGAGGCGGAAGGAATTGGCCACATTTCACTGATTGTTAAGAAGGTGGAATCAATAAATTAGGGGTTTGCAGTAATTTGAGACATGAGTGAGAAAGGGAAGAAGCAAAGAAATCTTGGGGTATTGGTGAGCTAGTGGAGCTATTTATTCTTTATTGATCTCTTGATCCTGCCTCGTATGAGTTTCTTTGTTGAACAAAAGAAAGACGTTTAGATTCTCAAAGAAATAATAATGCTGTAACGTGCCTCACAGGAAACTTCACCTATTTTATAAAGCAAGGGAAATGAAGGTGTTTACATCCCCAAACAGATTGATGTAAATATTTATGTAGTAGATACTAAGAAAATAAGAAGATAGTTGTTATTTCTTGCCCAACGCACCCTGGAATGCCATTTTGAGTTGATTAAAAACCAGCCTAGACACATGCATAGTTTACTCATCTTTTTCACCTATATAATTATTTTGTAGTAGTGTTCTAATATTTATAGTAGGCCTTTAATATATGGTTAAGGTAGTCCTTTCCACTCTGGCTTTTAAAAACACTTTTGGAGATAAAATTCACACATGATAAAGTGGAGATATTTAAATTGTACAACTTTGATTTAATAAAAAAAAAAAATACAGAGAAAAAAAATCCAAGAAGGCTAGGAGGGGTGAGGAGGAAAAAACTTTGAGAAGTTTTTTTCACCTCTTTTAAAAAAAAATTCATTAATATAAAGGTACATGTGAGTAGGTTACATTGTTTGCATTTGCTAGGTGAAGCTTACGTTGTAGTTGAGCCCTTTACCCAGGAGGTGGGCCACATACTCCTACATTGTGCCCGTTAGGTGAGAGCTTTCCAAGCCTTCTGCCTCCTCCTCCCTCCTGGCCTCCTTGGATTTTTTTTCTCTGTATTTTTTTTTTTTTTATTAAATCATAGCTGTGTACATTAATGCAGTCATGGGGTACAGTGTGCTGGTTTTATAAATTGTAATTTATAAATTTAAATTTTTTAAATTGTAATTTGAAATATTTTCACCAAACTGGTTAACATAGCCTTCATGGCATTTTCTTAGTTATTGTGTTAAGACATTTATATTGTGCCTTTAGAAAGATTCACATGTACCCTTGTAAGATGGACCATAGGTATGGTTCCACCAATCACCCTCCTGCAGCTGGAACATATTCTTTTTAGAAAAATATAGTTCCATTTTTATCCCTTGGGGGTAAAGAACTGTTTTGTTTTTTCATGTTTCCAGAATTCTTTGGCTGATTTCTTCTCATCTGAGTCCTTTCCTCTCAACTCTGGGATAATATGTTTGTAGGGCAACTATTCCATTTTGCTGAGAATTATCCTGCTTAGAAGAAGGGGAGGACCCTAAATGGCACTTTTGTGTTCTACTCAGCAATACTGACCTCGCAGGGACACACTGAGGGCCTACAGTGTAGCAGTTCTGTTTTGTTCCATTTCACTATAGTTTCCTCAGTTTAAACCAATGCTGGACGATCTTGTGGGGTGGTGGGATGGTTGTTCCTTGGCTCACTGTTGTAAATTCAAGTTGGAGGCTTAGTAAGACCCTTTCCATGGAGGCTGATGTTGTGGGGGGATTGCTCTTCGTAGGATCTCCCAGTGGAGATCTCCACACTGGCAGCTGGGTGAGACTATTGGGCAGTGGTTATGGGTGACTAGGTTGTGGGTGTTTGCTTGAATCAGGTGCAAGTATAATGGTGGCTTGATGCTTAGTGATCCCTATTGGAGCGTTGGACGTTGGGTTGGTTCTGCAAGCCAATGCCAGTGGTATAGACTCAGAGTGTGGTCTTGGGGCCCAGGTACATTGCTGAAATCTTGGGGATGGTATTGTAGACTTGGTGGGAGCCCTAGAGTCACAGGGGCTAAGCCCTGGGCCAGGGCACAGTGAGCTGGATTTGTGGATTGTGGGAGAAGAGCTGCACAGATAGGGGGCTGTTCTGCCAATGTGGGGACTACTGATGCCCACTTGGGTTGGCCTGGGGTACTGGCAGGCCAGACTTCTTTCCCTGCTTAGGTCCCACTGAGGCAGTTGCCTAAGGTTTCCCCACTTGTGCCTGTGTATGTTCCCCATGCTTTTTTGTGTATGTTTGGGGTACGTGGCTCCCAGTCACAAGGTACAGGATGGGGGAGTATCCTTTCTGCCTGGTCCCTTCTTAGCCTGACAGGGGTGATGTAAGTGGTATTGCTGCAAAGCTTAGTTCTGAGCATACTTGATGCCATGCACCTGAGAATTCAGAATGGTGTCAGCTGCGAAACCTAGGATATGCAGCCCCTATATCTCTGCTACACCTCTTCTCCAGGGCAATATCTTTGCATAGATGCTGAGAAGCTCCCCAGTAGTCCCTAAGTCTATGGTGGTAGAGGGAGTCCCCTCACAGCTTGGGCTACCTGAAACTTTTGATCCTTTCCTTGAGAGTTGTGTACCCATAACTGATTCTAGTCTGCTACCTTTCCCTACTGCAACTAGTATGAATTGTATTAGGATGCCCAGTTTAATCTCTGAAATGGTAGGTGATACTTGTAGGTAAGAATCAGCTACTCAGCCTATTTGATTGAGTGAGTAGATGCTGTAATGGGCTGTACAAATTGTTCTCCCTGCCATTAAGTTACACTTTCAGGAAAGAGCCTGCTAAAGTGTTCTCTGGGACCTGTAACCATCTCTAGTTCCTTGGGAAATGCACTCAAATCCCCCAGGCAGTGGGTGGGGGCCCGAGCTCACAGGGGACTCCTTATTCTCTACTACAGCAGAGAAAGGTAGTGGTGCAAGGCTTGGTGGGGTTAGGTTGGGTTTGCCTGCCTCTGGCCTCTACAAAGAAGGGCACAAAAACTGTCTTGGCAGGGATTGAGGGTTGGCTCCCAGGACACTGGAGAAAACCACTAGGAAGGGGATATAGTTGCCCCACCTGATTTATTATTATTGTTGATTTGTTTTTGACCTGTGTTACAGAAACAGGGTATTAAAAATGAGGCAGCTGGAAATAAGATGATTTTAAATAATTATGGTATAATTGATAGAACCATTACTGCTTTCTGGTAATAATAATAATTTTTATTAGAAATAATTTTAAAGCCTATTACACAGCAACCTATTCCTTTTTATTTAGGGTTAGTAACAATCAAAAAGTGTGATTTCCTTAGCATGGCATGGAAAGTATCTCACATTGGGCTGCCAAATTGCCTGTCTAGCCCCACTTCTGCCACTTTTTCTTTTGGTACTCTATGCTATTAATGTATCACATTATTTTCCTTTGCCCAACTGTGGCACATTCTTTCATATTTTTGTGATTGTTTTTGATTACTCAGAAGGTAGATCAAGCACATACTTACAGCACCAACCAGACAGAGGTTCTGAACAATGAGGAGAAAAAAAGAGCATCAGATTTATCATTATCAAAGAAATTAGATCTTTGTTGGACTACCTTATATCTCGTTCACCCTTTAGAATTATTTATATTTTGAAATACATGTGAGAGAGGAACAATAACCTTTTCTGTAATTAAGGCTTCTGAAGGCCTTAATTTAAACCCTCCTCTGTTTCCTTATTCTTACTAGATCTTAGCACTGAGAACCCCACCTCCAACAGAGTTACAGGATATTCCATACCATAGCATTTTATTGCACATCTATCCTAAGAGCAACTTGTGTAATAATTATATTTTAATAGTTTCTCCTGACTAAATAGTTTAGTTTCTCCTGACTAAACCATGAAGCCCATGAGGAGAATGATGTGTTCCTATCCAGTTATCTATTTCCTGCGTCCCAGTAAGATATGCAAAGTAGAGATTCCTTACATGTTGTCAATCTGAATCATTTATTGTTGTGTTTATACTTGCTAATGGTGGTCTTTATAGGAAAGATTAAATTATTTCTCTTAACTTATAGGACACATGATTCATTAGCATCTGCTGGGATTGAATTGGACGTATCCAGGATATCTACTTTGTTAATACATCAAACTGATCAGGTAATAGGCAGTGTTCAGAAATAAGCAATTTGAGAAATCTGTAAGATTCTTATGCAGCAAGGTGGTTTACTGGTATTCTCCCAGCTTGCCTGGTATTCTATCAATACATTTTTAGATTTTCTAGATTTATTCTTTACATTCATGCTCGTTCAGTTGTGTTTGTTCTTAAAAGTATCAAATAACCTTTCAGTTAGATTTTGACCAGAGTTCTAAGTACCTTCTTATTTGTTTACTAAAGGCAGTTAAAAAAGAATAAAATTAAAAATTCTGTTGTTTGATGGATTTTACATGATAACTGGCTCAGTTGCTGTTTAAATATCATCTATCTATGGCCCGTAGGAGCCTTACAATGCCTTGCCTCATTCCTTCCATATAGTGACAGTCCTTCCCCAGACTACATAAAGATTCTAAAGGTCATCTTTCGAGTATGAAGACATCTGCATAGACTGTTTTCCAATGTAAGTGGTTTTCACATACCAATTAGCTCATGAAAACTGGTTTGTTATGGATATTGTTGTATGTCTGCAGTGAAAAACAACAATTTAGAGATTCTCTCCTAGAGAGCTAACTGCATTCTTATAAAAGGCCCTCCTTTATTCTGAGATTTTCCTTTATACTCTTTGTTTGGTAAAATGAACTTTTGCATTATCTTTAATGAAAAAATGGCAATCAGGGCTTGTGAATCTATACCCTTATCTGAAACCCTTGATAAAATATATGCTTCAGAATTTAGTTTCTTTCTGGATTTTAGAAAGGCAGTAGCATCCATATATCCTATATTATATAGCATCCCAGCAGGATGTGAGGGGACACCTCATAATCAATTATAGTAATAGTAATGTTTCTGCAGTGAAATGTAAGAATATTTACACTGAGAGAAAAAGCCTGTGAATAGCCTCATGTCAGTTCAGGTCAGGCTTTACTGCCAGATGAGTTTAGATCAGTTCAGATTTTGCTGCCAAATGAGTTACAGGCAAGAAAACAGGGAACATTTGATTTCCAAATGTTTGGATTTTGAAATTGTGGATAAAAGATTACCTTTTAAAATGTCTTTACTTTGAAAAATAAATTTGGCTACCCTATTAGTACCCACCAAATGTTTTTGAAATTTCACTGGTCCACGGCATCCAAAAGCATGGGAAACACTCCCTTGAAAGCTGTTGAAGTGAGTATAACTTTACTTTTATATTCACCTCTAGCTAATGATAAATGTCCATCCACTCTTTTTTTTTTTCAAAGAAATATATTGCATTGTTGACCATAATCTTTGAATGTTGCAAGATTCTCCCAATATGCTTTTAATTGAAGTAAATTAAAATTAAATTTATCTTGTAGCATTTTTAGGAAGTCAGAGAAGGAGAGAAGGTAGCCTAACCCCATTTATAATTCCCATTGATAGTTTAGGATTCTTTGGTAGGGTTCTAGCCTATAAAGTTTCCTCCATTGAATTTATCTGGACAAAAAGATTAATGGACTTAAGACTCTAGAGACTGGTCTGTGTTGAGGGAAGGGCAATGTCAAATAGCTACATGAACTTAGGTTAACTGATTAATCTTTGGTGTTTGTAGTTTATGTTCCTATCCATACAATGGGGTTAACAGTTTCCACCTTGCAAGTATAAAATCAGTTATCAGCTATCAAAATATTTTGATGATCAATAATGCTTTAACATGTAAAATAGTTATTTTGAGGAATGACTGATGTAATAAGAAGTAATAGAATCAAAGCAACATAGCTATACAATTATTATCCTAGCAAATTAGTCCATTAATTAGATTGGTAAAACAAGTATTTTATCTAGCTGGGCTATATTTTGGCCTTTCTTAAAACAGTATTTCTTTATTAACCAATGTGCTAGTTATTGATTTATTTCCCCTCTGCTTCAGATTCACCCTTTCCCTCCCAGATCTGTGAAAATGGGCCTGAGCTCTCTGAAGAGTGGTTTTCATTGCCACCTGGCACTAAATTTTTGTTAATAGAGGGTTGTGAAAAGGCGTGTCAGGAAGGAAGGGTTTTGCTTCCAGGTTCCGCTGTGCTTGCTCAGCAGGGTATTTTGGGGGCATCTTCACTATTGCTCAGCTTCTTCACCCAGTGGTCAGTAGCTTTCTCTGGTGCTACCAGAGAAAATTTTGTAGCAGAGCACTTCTGGTAGAATGCTTTCTAAAGGTAGATTTGGGGCATGTTCCAAAGGGTAGGTTTGATCCGGGTACATGTGAATCTTTCTAAATGTAGAATGTAAATGTCTTGACACAATAACTAAGAAAATGACATGAAGGCCAGGTTAACCAGTTTGATGAAAATATTTCAAATTGTATATAAAACCAGCACACTGTACCTCTTGACAGTATTAATGTACACAGCTATGATTTAATTAAAAAAACAAAACTAAACAAAACAAAGGGTAGGTTTATGGAAAATTCCATAGGATGAGCACTACAGCAGCTTTTCTGCCCTGTACCGAGCTACAATTGTGTCCTCTCTAATGAGGTCTGGATCTCAGCACTTCCTTGGGTGATCTATCTCAGCACTAGAGGTAGTGGTTGCTCCTGATATGTGTGACTCTTGTATTTTTAGAATTCTCTGTACTAATTACTAGCCAATTTCTCACCACTTCAATTCCCTGTTATGATTAATAATTCCTTATGTGCTACTCTTTCAGTTCAAATTGATATATGGTTTCTCTCTCCTCATTAGATCCAGACAGATGCAACCAATTAAAGGTTTCTATGAGCTACCATGTGCCATTTGCAAGGAGATTCTCTCTCTTTTTTTTAATAGACCTAACATTATGAACACAATAAGGCGATTTATTTTTTTTTTTGGACCAAGTTTTACTTTGTTACCCTGGGTAGACTGCAATGGTGTCATTGTAGTTCACATCAACCTCAAACTCCTGGGTTCAGCGATCCTCCTGTCTCAGGCTCCTGAGTCATTGGGACTACAGGTACCCACCCTAACACCTAGCTAATTTTTCTATTTTTAGTAGAGATGAGGTATCACTCTTACTCAGGCTGGTTTTGAACCTCTGAGCTCAAGCAGTTCACCCACCTCAGCCTCCCAATAAGGTAGTTCTTAAGAGAGAATACCATTGTTTCTATAGTTGAAAAAATTAAGAAAACACATTTTAAATATCCTTTAGGGAAATGTCTTAAAATATCATAAAGCTTACCTTTGTGGTGTTTATGGTCTCTGTCTACCTGTGTAGCTAGCTGTCTCTCCTCTACCTCCACACCCTTAACCCTTCCTGTAAGTTCTGACCCTTCTCCCCTTTTCTACCTCCTTATATTCTAATCCCAGACTTCCTTTAATGATCTATCGGTTGGCCTCCCTGGGTTTCAATTTCTTTCTTGGCAAGGCAGAGATATAAAGGATCATAAATTAATGAAATCAAGCATATGAAAGTATTTTTTAATTAGTAAAGTATTATACAAAATAAGGGTTATATGATTTGTGTTTATTAAATAGTTTTCTATTTCATGATTTTAATTTTTAATTACATTCTATTTTAAAAACTTTGAAGTGCCTTCAGGAGTGTTTACACTCTAATAAAACATATATACAAATGCATAGAATTACTAGATGGGCCGGAATGTGCTGGGTGCTAAAATAGGGAAACCAGTAAGGTTATAGAAACTGAGATAATTATAACTTAATTGTGGCCCAAGGATTTGTGGATTAGTTTCAAGGAAAACCACCTAATATTGAAGGGCATAAGTTGCCATTTTTTAAATGGCTGTGACACAAAGGGGCCTTGTGTTAGGCACTTTTCATATATTATCACATTCGCTCTTTACATTTATTAACAAATTCTTAAACTATTTCATTATGTCTTAGACTGATTTCTAAAATATTTTGCTTGAGGGCAGATTTTTGTTCATTTGTCTTATTTTTTTAATTTAAATCCATCTCCAGTTATATGTGAAATATAGTGGTAATAAAATAATCAGGTAGAAAATTCTATTTTTATTTATTTATTTTTTATTATCATTATTTTATTTTAAAATTTTTTATTATTATTTAATCACAGATTTTTAAGAATTTTCTATTTTTGTATTTATTAATGGATGTCTGCATTAGAAAAATGGTGAAATACTTTTCATGTCAGAACTAGAGTAGATGGAAAGATTGTATGATAATCTCTGCATTGAAAAAGGGGGAATGATTTATGTATTTCTTGTTTGCCATCAGAGAGTGTGTCTGTGGGTTTAGAGGATTGTAGGGAATGATATACTCTGTTGACTATCAGAAGAAATGTAGCATACTGTTTAAATTAGTAATGCTTCCTCTTTGAATGCAAAGTATCCTGTCAAATCACAGGATGAGTGCATCTCCCAGTGGAAGATGTTGCAAAGTACAAGTGACTGTGAGTCCTCCCTAATGGCCTTGTCTTGGATTCTGTGAGATGCCCACCAAAGACTCTTAACCTTTCTCTTA
This sequence comes from Galagoides demidoff, assembly GCA_963574575.1. Classification (NCBI taxonomy): domain Eukaryota; kingdom Metazoa; phylum Chordata; class Mammalia; order Primates; family Galagidae; genus Galagoides; species Galagoides demidoff. The sequence continues at coordinate 29,514 of CAUYQV010135294.1, forward strand.
GAAATTAAGAGGCATGAGTTTTCTGATTTATTAGAAACTCTTCCTCTAGTTTTTTTTTTTTTTTGATGAGTCCATACATTTTCCTTGTCATTTTGCAGATGAGATACAAACTTCTTGTTTCTCAGGCAAATAAAATATGTAAGCATAGCATGTACAGCTTTTTACAAAATAGCTCCTATTAGATCAATGTTTTCTCAAGTTTGGTGTTCACGCTACTGGTAGTATGCATACTACTGGAATTAGGTAAGTTTGAATAGTTTTATTACTTTTTTTAGCATTGGTTGGCAAAAAGGGCTAGTGTATCACTTGTAATTTCATACATATTATTGCTGAAGTAAAGAGTGAGTGGGTAACAGAAAGTCAGCCAGACCAAGTGAATTACTGGTGCAGTGCTCAGGCATGCCCGAGAATGTGTTGCTGAATTCTTTTCAGAGACATAGCAAAACTCTGCTCCCCCCAAATATTTGAATACACAGAGTACAGTATACATAATTATGAATTGGAATCAGTCCTAGGCTCTTTGTTTCTGTTTTTTTATTTTTTAAATTGAAGTCAATGTGGATCAGTGGATAAACGTGGAATTTTTAAAATGTGAAAGTGCAGACTGTGAAAGAAATGTTAATATTAGGGAATGATTTTGATGAAAATAGTCATATATCTTTAGACAGATTTGAAAACCAGATTTAGAAACTGTCTAAATCATATGCTGCTGCAGAAGGACCAACTACAAAGAAAACACATATCATACAAATCTGCTGACAATTATTTGAAATTTGTATTTCATAAGAATCATGAGAATTAATTTCCTTCTTTGCATTTCTATGTGTCTGGACATAGTCTGTCCTGAAGCCTTTTAATCTCAAGTGTTGCTTTGAAACACAAAGAATGCCATATAAAACCTACCTGGGAGGTTCCTCAAAAAGTTAAACATAGTTACTATATGACCCAGAAACTCCATTCCTAGGATACACAAAGGATTTGAAAACTGGTACTCAAAAAAAAAAAATGTATACCGACAGACACCCAGGTACAGAGCAGCAACTTTGTAGGCAAAAGTAGGAAGAGCTCAAATTTCCACAATTTGATGATGGGTACACAAATTTTAGTATGTCCATGTAATGGCATATTCAGCCATGTATTATATTAGAAGTACTGATACATTATGAGTGTACTTCTAAGACTTTATGTTCAGTGACAGGAGTCAAGAACAAAGGATCACATGTTGTATGATTCCATTTATGTGAAGTGCTGAAATAGATAAATCCATAGTAACAGAACTTAGATACCAGGGGCTGGAGCTGAGGAGGATATAATAGGGAGCAACGTCTTAATGGGTAAGGGTTTTATTTTGGGGTATTGAGAATATTTTGCAACAACATAGAGGGAGTGGTTGTGAAACATTTGAATACACTGGATACCACAAATTGTTCACTTTAAAATCATTAATTTTATGTTATGTGAATTTCACTTCAGTATTTAAAAAACCCCTACCCCACAGTGTTTGGTGTGTGTGTGTGTATGACATTGTGTGGGGGAATAGATGATGTTAGGTTCTGCATAGACATTTTCTATTCTAGTAGTCAGGTATCTACTTCTACACTTGCCTTTTTTTTTTTTTTTTGAGACAGAGTTTCACTTTGTCACCCTTGGTAGAGTACCCTGTTGTTCCAGCTCACAGCAACCTCAAACTCTTGGGCTCAAACAATTCTCTTGCCTCAGCCTCCCAAGTAGGTGGGACTACAGGTGTCCACCACACCACCTGGCTATTTTTTTTTGTTGTTGCAGTTGTCATTGTTGGTTAGCTGGCCCGGGCCAAGTTGTAACCCTCCAACTTCAGTGTATGTGGCTGGTGCCCAGCCTATACCTGCCTTCTCTTTATGGTGTTCCATTTGTAGTAATATGAGTTTTCCTTTAAAAAGATATGTAAGTTTAAAATGAGGTGAAAACTATGTTAATTAGTAGGATGTAAGCACTCCAATCTGTACAAATAATCAACACATTGAATCCCACAAAAGCATAAATATATTCATGATCTATGTATATATGACTTAATAAAAAAAAGGTTGATTTAAAGAAAAACTAAATAAGAAAGGTGGCACTGAGATGACAAATGAAGGCAATTCACAGATGACAGAAAAAGTGGAAACTTTACAAAATGTTGCCTTCTATGTTCAAGTCAATTTTTATTGACAACATACTGAGTACCAGTTGCAGTTCATCGAAGTTGTAAAAGGTACTAATTTTTGCCTCAGAAAGAACTAATAAAGGTGATAAGGCACATTTTTAATAGAGGAAGAGGCTGAATGTGCCCAGTGCCAAAACAGAACAAACAGACTGAGATCAAGACCAGGTATCTGGCTCGGCTCCTGTGGCTCAAGTGGCTAAGGCACCAGCCACATACACCTAAGGTGGCGGGTTTGAATCCAGCCCAGGCCCGCCAAAAACAACAATGATGGCTGTAACCAAAAAATAGGCAGGCGTTGTGGCGGGCGCCTGTGGTCCCAGATACTTGGGAGGCTGAGGCAAGAGACTCGCTTGAGCCCAGGAGTTGGAGGTTGCTGTGAGCTGTGATGCCATGGCACTCCACCCAGGGGGACAGCTTGAGGCTCTGTCTCAAAAAAAAAAAAAAAAAAAAAAAAAAGACCAGGTATCTGTTTGATTACCAGTACCATTGAGGAAAATGCTAGAATATATGGGAAGAAAGTGAACTAAAGTCTATATACAAGTGCAAACAAAACCCCAATATGATTTTGGCATTGTAGGAGGTGAAGAATTGGTGGTACATCATTTTAGAGCGAAATTTGCTTTTGAATTTAACAAGAGGGAGCAAAAAAAATTAACAAACATGATAGACAATATATTCAAGTTGCATACACTGTGATCCTTCTTGCTGCTACCATTTTCTCTCTCTGTAATCTGGTAGTCATGCTAGGCTCCCTAAACAACTTCAAATGTAGAGATAATGAAGTAGAGTGCTTAAGAATGTACATTCTGGGGTTAAACTCCATGGATAAAAATTCCACTTCCATAATTTACATATTATGTAACCTCAGTTGTGTCATTTGATTTTTCTATGTTTTAATATTATCTTCTGTAAAATGAGAGTATTAATACTACCCACATTGTAAGGTTGCAGTAAGGATTAAATAAGTTAAATGATTTTAAAGGGGTAAATACTGTTTGGTCTGTGGTAAGTGATCAAACAAATGTTAGCTATTGTCATCATCTCCACTGAGTAAATCTTGTTCATTTTATCTTATAAAAATCTTTTTGAATGTTCCCAACTACCGATGCCTGCGTTTAAGACTTTACGTTGTCACAGTTTCAATTGTGCCTTAACTAGTCTTGCACCTTTACTCTTCTTTATCATTCTGTCTAATTTGACTGCCAGACATGCTTCTGCTTATTCACCTTAAATATTTAGTTTATGTGTCACTTCTGTGAAACTTTCCTTGATCCCTTGTACTATTCAATTTAGGACTCTCCATGTGTATGATCTTGAGCATACTCAATTAAAGGACATCTCATACAGTTCTGTGACTGTAGTTGATGTTCTCTGGGCAGTGACTGTCTTGAAGGCAAGGAATTGAGTTTACTCAGCTTCGAACTTCCAGCCTAAACATGGCCCTTGTTACACGGTTGATATTTATTAAATGCTTTAATGGATTAACAAATAGCCTCTGCCTGTAGAGAGTTAGCTTAATGTCTTCATTTGGGAAGCTAGGGTGAAAACACATAAAGATAAATAACTATTATGAACATCATTCTGTAAGTGGTCCTAGAGTTTAAAAAAGGTGCACTTGATGAGTGTTGGGTTAATCAAAGTAGGCTTCTAAAAAGTAGAGCTCCATTTGTAATTTAAGAGCAGGCAGGGAGAGAGGGATTTTGATGGCGTGATCAAGGAGGCCCTAGGAGACTTGAACAGGGCCATGGGTACAGGCTATAGAAAGGAGCTAAGGCATACGGATGATCCTGCAGATCAAGGAAGATGGCTGACCAAAGACACCAAGTGCCATGTCATCTCAAAAAGAAGGAAAGCTGTAGATGAAAAAGAACAAATGGTTATAAATTGGGTGTAATCAAAGTGCCAGAGCCTACAGGAGATTCCATGGGAAGAAGTTGAGGAACAGAACAAGAAGGAGCAAGATATTGGCAGAGATCAACCCCTGAGATGTGTGGATTATGGCAAAAAGGGTAGGTGAGAAGGTTTGTTCCCCCCTCACACGTCTGGCACTAAGTAGGTTCCTGGGCTGCTGGAGAGCTGTTCTATCCTGACAAGCCCAAAAGCCACTGTTGCTACTGGGGAACTGGAACTTCTTGAGGACAAACCACTCAGAGTGCTTCTAGTTGCCATAGACCAGAACCAAGACAGCAAGTGCCACTTTACTTCTCTACCCACTGTGTGCCTTTGTCTTCCTTACAGAGCTTCAGCCCTTCATTTTTCATATTGCTTATTCCCACACAAACATTTCCCAACTCCAGCCTAGACTATGAGAACCACAGGGGGCTGGTGGGTTCCAGGGAATCTGTGTGATTCTAGAGCCTGGGTATTCTAGGTGGGCTGCCTTGTAGAGACAGGGACAGAGATGACCAGAGTGCTAGCTTTCCCCCTCTTAGACTATTTCCCTCATTCTTCACTGAGAGAGATGCTGCAGCTTCCCCTCTATTGTGTAAACATCATACCAATAATTCCATAGAGAGTGGGACTCAAACTTGTCCCCTTAAAGACCTGCAGAGGACCAAGGATTGCTCAGACTGAGCTCCCTGCTCATCAGTTATCCCTGGTGCTTTTTGCCTCACTACTCCATCAGAGTAGAGCACACCACAGAGTAGAGGGATATCAAATCTATTTGAACACCCCATGGGTAACTTGGGACCAGTATGTTTCTGGTTGATATGGTCAGGCATTGATCTTTGGGGACTTGGTAACAGGCTTGCAGGCCAGATCCTATACCCTGAGAAGTTGATTATATTGCTCTGGGGTGTAGAGGGGAGATTTGTGAATTAATCTCAGGAGACAAGGGCGCCCATGTGGACAAAACTATGGAGAGAGCAAAGTGGGAGTCCCACCCAGAGCATACTTATGGAGCACACCTCCCTCTGTAGAAAAGCCACATTCTCATCTCAAGATGGCATTCCAGACAAGGATGCTTCCAGCCACTATTGCCATTGCTGGGTAGGTAGCTCAGCTAGTTTGAGCTCCTACCTGAAGGCAGATACTGGAGGGAGACTACAGAGCTCAGGATGTGGGAGAAGAGTGAAACCCACTGCTAACAGCCAGATTGTAGATCTTAGATGGACCCCCACCTCTATAAACAGATTTACTGGTTGGGTGGGACCACTTCAGGCCCTCTCTAGTAGCTTTCCCCAGAAGGCTCAGAGTGCACCTTTGACCACAGCCAAAACAGATTCCTTACCACCTTCCGTGGAGCCTGAGGGGAGGCTCACCCATCTCAGCCCTTACCACCCTCACTGCCTCTGCTATAGTGGAGAATAAAAACCAAGGTACCACCCACTACCTGGGGCATATGACTTCTCCTTACGAGAGGTTAGAGCTGGTTCCACGTCCCCACAACAACACTGCAACTTGTTCCTTCTAGCAAACAGCACCTCCTAATAGCATTTACTGACTCAATCATACATGGAATGATTGATTATTACCCACAAGCACCACCTATTGCCTCAGAGATCAAACTGAACATGCCAAAACAATTCACACTGTTAAGAAGAAAACAGGGTTGGGGAAATAAGAAGGATCTCAAAGACCTCCACCCTTTTTTATCAAAAAGTGACAGGATCTATGTCCACACACATAGCTCACCACTGCTACAACCTATATAAAGTAGCATCTGAGAAAACCCGCACACTAAGGATATCTATAACCAAGGTATCCATCCAGAAACTAGACTCCCATCAAAGTACCCACAAGCAAAGTTAAAGGTTCTTATGCTGTATATGCTAAAGATGCTCCCTTACAAGCAAGGGAAGAAGAAAAAAAAAGCCCTATTTAAACAAAGGAAAATCCAAAAATTAGAAATGACAGCTTCCCCAGATGAGAAACAAAATAGCAAAAGAACTTTAGAAGTATGAAAAATTGAAGTGAAAGAACATCCCTAAAAGGGGACATCAGTTATCTAGTAATGGATACCAATCAAAATGAAAATCTTGAAATGACAGATAAAGAATTCCAAATATCGGCTATAAGGAAGCCCAATGAAATCCAAGAGAAAATGGAAAAACAACTCAAAGTAACCAGAGAAACAATTGAGGAAGTGAATGAAAAATGCACTAAAGAGCTTGACATATTTAAAATGGAACTTCTGGAAATAAAAAATTCATTTAAGGAAATATAAACCCAGTGGAAAGTTTTAAGAATAAACTAGATCACCAGAAGAAAGAATCCCAGAGCATGAAGACAACTCTTTTGAATTAACTCATTCATAAATAAAGAACATAAAATAAAGGGGAATGAATAAAGCCTACAAGAAATATTGGATTATGTAAAATGGTCAAATAAAAGAATCATAGGCATCCATGAGGGTAAAGAAGAAAATGTACAAGGCCTGGAAAACCTATTTGAGGGAATAACTGAGAAATCTTCTCTGGTCTTCCTACATATTTAGACATCCAGATACTAGAAGCTCAATGAACACCTGGGAGATTCATTACAAAGGGATAATCACCAAGACACACCATCATCAGATTGGCCAAAGGCAACACAAAGGTGAAACTCTTGCGAGCTGTGTGGGTAAAACATCAAGCAACTTACAAAGGAAAAGCCATCAGACTAACTGCAGACTTATCAACTGATACCTTATAATCCAGAAGGGATTGGGGTCCCATCTTCCAAATTCTTAAATAGAACAATTGCAAATGTATCATTTGGTATCATGAACTTAAGTTTAACATATGAAGGAGAAATAAAGATTTTTCCAGATAAGCAAGAACTAAGGGTATTTGTCAAGAACAGACCTTCCCTTCAAGAAATACTTAAACCACCTTATGCATGGATCAACACAATAGACACCCACCAAAGTAAATTAACACAAATTAAGATAGAAATCAAAAGATTCCTCAAACTGAATGACAGAGGGGACACAAGCTTCTAAAATCTGTGGGAATCAGCAAAAGCAGCATAAATGCCTACATCAGAAAGACAGAAAGATCACAAATTAACAATCTAATAACACATTTTAAGGAATAGAAAAGGAAGAACATACCATGTGTAAAGCCAGCAGAAGAAAAGAACTAAAAAGTCAGAGCAGAACTAAATGAAATGAAAAAGAAACAAGAAAATACAAAGGATCAATGAAATAAAAAATTGGTTCTTTGAGAAGATAAATGAAATGTATGTACCTCTTGCTACATCAATGAAGAGGGAATCCTTCTGAACTCATTCTATGAAGCATCACTTTGATACCAAAGCCAGGAAAAGACACAACAAAAAATGAAAACTACAGAGAAATATCCCTTAAGAATTTTGATATAAAAATCTTCCATAAAATACTAGCAAATCAAATTCAATAGTTCATCACAAAAATAATCCACTATTACCAAGTAGGTTTCATCCGAGTGATGCAAGAATGGTTCACCATCCATGAATACAGAAATTTGATCACAACATAGAGAGAAGCAAAAGGAGAGATCATGTGATCATCTCAATTGGCGCAGAAAGAGCATTTGACAATTCAGCATCTTTTCCTAATAAAAACGCTCAAAAAACTGGGCATAGAAAGAATATATCTCAAGGTTATAAAAGCTATATTTGACAAACCCACAGCCAATATCATACTTCATGGGGAAAAGTTGAAAACATTCTCACTAAGAACTGGAAGAAGAAAAGAGTGCCCACTGTCATCACTTCTATTCAACATAGTGTTAGAAGTCCTAGCCAGAGCAGTTAGGCAAGAGAAAGATATAAAGTATATCCAAATTGGGAAAAAGGAGGTAAAATTCTTACTTTTTGCTCACAATATGATCTTATATTTGGTAAACCCCAAAGACTCTACTAAGAGACTTCCAGAATTGGTAAATAAATTCAGCAAGTCTCAGGATATGAAACTAGTATACAGAAAACAGTAGCTTTCCTATACACTAATAACAGTCAAGATGAGGGTCAAATTAAAGATTCAATACCATTCACATTAGCTACAAAGAAAGTAATGGAGTATATCATACCTTACCAAGGAGGTGAAAGATCTCTACAATAAGAACTACAAAACACTGAGGAAAGAAATGGCTGATGACTCAAGCAAATGGAAAAATATACCTTGCTCATGAATGGGTGGAATCAACATTGTTAAAATGTCCATACTACTCAAGGTGATTTGCAGATTCAATGCAATTCCCATCAGAATACGAAGTCATATTTCATAGATCTAGGAAAAATAATTACATGCTTTGTTTGGAACCAGAAAAAGCTTGAATAACCAAAGCAATCTTAAGCAAAAAATAGCAAATCTGGAGGCATCACATTATCAGACTTCAACTATACTACAAGGCTATAGCAAACAAACAAACAAACAAACAGTATGGTATTGGCACAATAATAGAGACATAGATCAATGCAACAGAACAGAGAACCCAGGTATGAAACTATCTACATATAGGCAACTGATCTTTGACATAGCAGACAACAATTACACTGGGTAAAAGAATCCCTATTCAATAAGTGGTGCTGGGAATATTGAATAACCACATGCAGAAGATTGTAACAGGATCCGTATCTCTCACCACTTGCAAAAATTAATTCAAGATAGATAAAAGATTTAAATGTAAGGCCTGAAAGCAAAAGAATTCCAGAAAAAAATGTTAAAAAAAAACTCTTGTAGAAAGATGTCTGCCTACGCAAAGAATTTATGATAAAACCTCAATACTAATTACACCCATAACAAAAATAGATAAATGAAACTTGATTAATTATAAAGCTTCTGCACAGCCAAGGAAGTAATCAATAGACCAAATAGACAACCTACACAATGGGAGAAAATATTTGCAAGCTATCTATCTGATCAAGGGCTGATAACCAGAATCTACAAAGAACTCAAGCAAATCAGCAAGGAAAAAAACCAAACACCCCTCTTAAAAAGTGGGTAAAAAACATGAACAGAAGATTTTCAAAAGAAAATAGACAAATAGCCAATAAACATATGAAAAATTGCTCAATATCACGAGTTATCAAGGAAATGCAAATTAGAATGGGATATCACCTTACCCAAGTTAAAATGGTTTTTAATTAAAAATTCAAAAAACAGGGCGGTGCCTGTGGCTCAAAGGAGTAAGGCGCTGGCCCCATATGCCAGAGGTGGCAGGTTCAAACCCAGCCCTGGCCAAAAACTGCAAAAAAAAAAAAATTCAAAAAACAATAGATTCTGGTGTGGCTACAAAGATGTATATATAATACTGTTGGTGGAAATGCAGATCAGTACAACCTCTATAGAAAACAGTGTGTAAATTCTTCAAAGAACTAAAAGTAGAACTATCATTTGATCCAGAAATCCCACTACTGGCTCTTTACCCAAAGAAAAATAAGTCATTTTATCAAAAAGACACCTACATTTAACTAATTTTTTGAGACATTTAATTAAACATTTATTATTTCAAACTTGCAGCTCTCTTTTTGTATTCTGAGTCAATTTTCTTTCTTTCTGATTTCATATTTTTTAAAATTAAGTCATATACACATAGATCATGAATACATTTGTGCATATGTGGGGTACAATGTATTGAATTTTTTATGCAATCTGACGTGCTTACATCAAACCAATCAACATAGCTTATGCCTCATTCACTTGATTATTGTGTTAAGACATTTCTGTTCTGCACTTGACAGATTTGACTTGTACCCTTGCAATATGCTCCCTATGTGTGGTCCCGCCTTTTACCCTCCCTCTATCAAACCTTCCCCCCCTCCCCTCCCACTCCATTTTTCTCCTTCATCCTGGGCTATAGTTGTGTTCTATATTTCATAAGAAAGTGTGAGTAAATATAACTTGGTTTCATAGAAGTACTGAGTGCATTGGATACTTTTTTCTCCATTCTTGAGATACTTTACTCAGGAGAATATGTTCCAGGTCCCTCCATTTAAACATAAAAGAGGTAAAGTCTCCATCTTTTTTTTTGGGGGGGGGTAGAGACAGAGTCTCACTTTATTGCCCTCAGTAGAGTGCTGTGGCATCACACAGCTCACAGCAACCTCCAACTCCTGGGCTTAGGTGATTCTCTTGCCTCGGCCTCCTGAGTAGATGGGACTACAGGTGCCCACCATAATGCCCAGCTATTTTTTTTTTTCAGTTTGGCTGGGGTCAGGGTTGAAACCGCCACCCTTAGCACATAGGGCTGGCCCCCTACCCACTAAACTATAGGCGTTGCCCAAGTCTCCATCTTTTTTAAGGCTGTATAGTATTCCATGGTATATGTATACCACAATTATTAATCCATTCATGGGTTGATGGGCACTTGGGCTTCTTTCATGACTTGGCTATTACTAATTGAGCTTCAGTGAATAATCTGGTGCAAATATCTTTTTTTGCAAAGTGATTTTTGGTCGTTTGGATATACTCCTAGTAGAGGAATTGCAAGATCCAATGGAAGGTAAAATTTTAGATCCCTGAGTGTTCTCCAAACTTCTTTCCAAAAGGAACATATTAGTTTGCAATACCACCAGCAGTGGAAAAGTATTCCCTTTCTCCACATCCATGCCAACATCTGTAGTTTGGGAATTTTGTTATGTGGGCTATTCTTACCATTCAAATGTTTATTACAGCACCATTCACAGTTGCAGAGATATGTAATCAACCCAAGTGCCCATCAATTCATGAGTAGATTAATAAAATGTAGTATATGTATACTATGGAATACTATTAAGCCATGAAGAAGAAAGAATTAAGGTCTTTTGCAACAATTTGGATGGAACTGGAGACCATTTTCCTAAGTGAAGTATCTATAAAATGAAAAGTCAAACACAATTTGTACCCAATATTAAACTGTAAATAACTACTGAGCACACATGCCCCCAGAGGGAAGTAAAACTCAGGGAAATCAAGCAGGAGGCAAGTGGAGGAGGAGATGGGAAAAATCTCCCTAACTTGTACAATGAACACCATCTGGGAGATGGGCACACTTATAACCCTTACTCAAGCATAACAAAATTGATATATGTAGCCAAAGACATTTGTGCTTCCATAATATTTTGAAATAAAAAAAAAGAATAGGGTGGTGCCTGTGGCTCAAAGGAGTAGGGTGTCGGCTCCATATACCAGAGGTGGTGGGTCAAATCCAGCCCTGGCCAAAAACTGCAAAAAAAAAAAAAAAAAAAAAAGAGAATAGGCAGAACTTGTGTCAACACAAGGGCAGCTGTGATGTTTTATGAGTTAAATTTATGGTGAAAGAGAAAAGCATCTAACATTTGCAAAATAGAAAAGAGAGTAGTTTAACTATGGTGTGTGTGTGTATGGAGGTTGTGGTGGTAGGAGGTATATGTTGAAAAGGACAAGTAGTTCCCAACCTATAAATGTCATTTTACAAATGTTTATTTACAAATCCTTTGTTTATAAGCGACATACATGATGGTTTGGTTTCTGGCTCAGCCTAAAAATACTGTATTTTATCTAATTAAGTTTCTATCTATTCCAGTAACCGTGTTCTAGGGCCTGGGAATAGATATTTAGGAAAGATGTGGAGGATTCTGGGCTAGAAGTCAGAGAATAGAGGAAGTTGAGCCTTGTTTTTCTCCATCAACCTTTTCTGCACCCTTTTGTACATCTCATTTTCTCTATCTCTGTCCTTAAGAGAGAGTTTCTCTATTCCCCAAGGCCCCCTTCTGCTAATTTCCTTAAAATAGCACACTACTCAAGGTTGCCAGGGTTCTAAAAGGCCTTTTCCCCACCTTCAGCCTTCCCCAGTCTCACTGGGCAATAGTTCTTTGCTGTTTGAAGAGACTTAACTCACTTACACCAATGTGTGAATGATAGATAGGCACCTCATCCTGGCAGCTATACCTATTATAATTTTAACAACTTTCTTGTCAGCTCCAAAGAACCTGTATAAGCTGAAATTTCTGGCAGTAATACAGAGCAGACGATGGGAGGAGGTGGAGGTGAGAATTGGGGAGAGAGAGTTCCACTGTAGGAGGATACATTTTGGGACAGGGAAAGCCTTGGTTAAGAGCTTTGCCTAATTTTCCTTTCATCTCCATTCCCTTCCCTCTAAAGGTTCCTGTGTATTCCTAGCTACAGATATATTATAGGCTTTAAATCATGTAATTTTTTTACAATAGCTTCTTTGGCATTTCTGGGTATGGGGTTTCAGTTGTGTGCAAATCTGGGACCACCTATATGGGAAATAAGGTTGAATAGTGGAGTCTATAAATATATCACACAAATAAGTTGTCAGGGAAGGCTTTTGAATAGAAGCTTGAGATGATGAAAGCAATAAGGAAGGAAAAATTAATTCTAAGTTTTAGATGATAAATTATTGGTTTATAGAGATTACTTTTTTTGGCTACCATTTTTCACTGTCCTGGGACTTCTACCTGAAACTGTTAGCGTCTGTCTCCCTGGCTGTCTGACTGTTCTCTGTGGCTCCTGAGCCAATCTTCCTTCATGATTAAGTATCCTAGAGGCTTTTATGACTCTTGTATTCCCAACTAGCGATTAAGGGTTTATACACTATGTTTCTGTGTCCAAAATTCAGGTTTGCTGTTAGCAAAACACAGCTGCCTTTTATAAGACCATATTTTTTTCCTTTTTAATAAAAATCTCTAGCCCTTTCCTTCCAACTATACCCCAGAACACACCAGAGACAGTGGTTAATGATCTGCATCTGCCCTCACAGCTGCAGGAGCCTCTACCCCCAAGTCCCTAACTTATGTATGTTAAGCCATGTTGTAAATAGGCTCTTCCCTTTGGGGAAGAAGAACCCCATTGTTGTTTATTCTTTATATTGCTCATTATGTTAATATCTTTGATGTTTTTGCCCTGCTGGTTTGTGTAAATGGGGATGTCAGGAAGTGAGGTGAGAAAGAGATCTGAGATATTTCTTTAATGCTAAACTATAATTCCCTCATTGGAACGGGATTCATAGGTCTTTGATCAAATATGTATATTTTCCTCTAGTTTTAGAGTTAAAGAGGTTTGTTAGCATTGAGCCCTCCTGTGTTTCATTTGTATATTTTACTCTTGACTGCTCACCGTACCATTTGCATTGCTAGGTTTTGGTGATATGTAGTGGCTTGCTTGGTTGAATTTGTTCTTTTATTTTTTTTTGCTTCATCTAGTGGAGCAATGATTGTCAAAATTGGTGTGTAGAAATAACTGGATTTAGGAGATACTATTTCATTTTTTAACATTAACTATTCTAGGTAGTGATAAGTCAACAAAATGCATTTCTTCACTTTACCAATACTATCTTTACTTAAAAAACTGATTATTAACGTTTCCTTTCCTTTATGGTAGCTAAGAGTTTCCCTTTCTCAGTTTAGTTCAGCAGTCACTTATTGATCCATTAAATCCTCCCCTCCATCCATCATAAAGTCATGTACTTACTATGCTGAGCATCCTGTGAGGCATATACAGGGTCTATTATGCAAGTATTAAAAGGAGCCATTTAGGTATACTGTTTGAAATTTCAATATTTTCTGTATTTCTTATATTCTCATCTTAGTTTTGTAAGAATAAGGCCATTTAGTGATTTCCTGTTTAATTATCATTAGGAAAGTATGGTTAGGTATAGAGGAGGGAAGAACTTACCTTTGCTGACTTGATTTCACCAATATTGCCTCCTATAATTGGGTTCCTATGTGACAGGCATTGAGTTAGGTATAATAAAAATATAAGAAAGGGGGGCGGCACCTGTGGCTCAAGGAGTAGGGTGCCAGCCCCATATACTGGGGGTGGCAGGTTCAAGCCCAGCCCCAGCCAAAACCGCAAAAAAAATACACACACACACACACACACACATATATATATATATATGAAAGATGCAGCCTCAGTTCTTAGGAGTTTATAATCTAGGGAAATACAGAAACAATTATAATTCAAAGTGACGAAAGCCTTAATACTCAAAGTACCACAGTAAGATAGAAAACTCATTACCTGTGCCTGCTAAGGGATATAAGGGAAGGTTTCATTAAAGGAGTTATGCTTGAATACTTAAGCATAACTAGACATTTGCTTGGCAGACAAGGAAGGCAGGGAATTCCAAGTGGAAACATATATGAAACCACTGAGGAATGAAAGAGTATGGCTTGTGGGAGATCTACACCAAGAAATTGCTAACTGATGGATGAAAGGGAGCTCTGTGAATCAGCGCTGGGAAGGTATAGGCTGATGATTTCTGTGACTTTTATTATATTGCTATCCTATATCTTCTATTAGCTATACCATATTCTTGCTTTCCTACAGCCATTTACTTTGGCATATGAAGACCTTTTTTCTGGGCGGGGAGGGAGTTATTTAGGGATCATATTTGTATTTTCCCCCTACAATAATACAAATATTAATACAATACGGAGGTAAATAATGAACACCAAACTAGGTGTTGGGGACCTGGATTATTGTTTTCTAGTTCTCCCACTCAGCAGCTAAGTCACTTATGTGCCTAAGTCAAGTCCTTTAACAACTCTGTTTCTTCACTAGAAAATGGGATTATTAATGTCTGCATTGCCTCTTTCAAGATAAAGTTGGGAATGAAAATGAGTCCCTTAAAAATTAAGGGGTATAATAAATTCTTTTACTTGGAATTCTGCTGGCTGAGTTTAAATTGACATTTAAAACAAGTAAAATACTTTGTGGAGTACCTGGATAGAAAAATTAGGTTGTTAAGTAATTCTTACTTTCTTATTAACCTTATGTGTCTGTCCTCGGTCTTTGAAATGTCACTTAGCTTATTTCTATTTCCAAACTAACATGACCAAAATTTAAAACTTCCCAATGTCTTAGCATGTATATTTCATCCCCTTTCAGATTTTACTATAACTATTAAACACTAATCAACTTAAGATTTAGCTCAGTAAAATATGTTGGCATTCTTGAACAATTGATATCTACTAAGTATATGGAATTACTCATGGGTTACCCTCCATTATTTGTGGCACTATATAGCAACATGACACATGTTTTGTTCCATTTTAGAAATATATAAGAAGGTTCTGATTCATTCCATTAGGACCAGGAGGTTATGAGACTTTGCCCTCTGCTGCCTTTGTCATTTGTCCTAATTTAGTGACAGTACAGACAGAAGTTATTAGTAGCAGAAAATGACATTTCCATTTGTTTTCTTTCCTTTGACCCCCATCTCCTCCATTGTATTGAGTGATAATGTGACTGAAATATAATAAATCACCTGAAATATGAACTTCTAGATGATAGGAATATGTCCAATTGCCTCCAAATATAAATACCCTATCCAAACCTTCTTTAGACCACTGGTTCTCACAATCTATCATCCATGGATATTTCAGTAGAACAGAAAACCCTATAAACCTCTTAACTCATCCTGCTCTGAGCCATCTTACCATACATCAGAAGAAAGGGAAAGAATACTGCTGTGGATATGCTATGGATGAGATAACATGACAGTATTTTAAATGGAACATAAATGAATTATTTACACTAGACCAGTATAGATCCTGTCATCATACTCACTAATAGTATATGACATTTATTTATGGACTGCCAGAAGGTAGTTACCTCTTCTCCCCTTTCTCCTTTTACAACATCAAGATGAACAAGTTATGTGAATTTGGAGAAATACTTATTTGAGTCAAAACATAATATAAAATGGTTGTTGATTTTTTTCCTGCCAGGCATAAAGAAAATATTCTGGCAATTGGTCCATTTTCTACAAAACTAAATGATGAAATGGTCTGGCTTATTTTCCCTTTATTTTTAAAATTATGGTACCATTGCTATAGTTTAAAAACATTCTTCTGGAGACCCAGTTGATTAAATCATTTTTACATCCCACTAAGTACTGCCCTTTTTTGAGGATCACTTGGAAAATATGGAGCATTTCCCAAATCACATTCTCCATTCTTTTCTGTATTTGAATTTTTTTCCTTATAAGTTAGTGGAAAGAGAACTGGTCAGTTTTTTCACTCAATAAAAAAGAAGAAAGGTGTAGACAGCTTTTATCTGGGAAATTCTTAAGTCATTGAGAGAATATTTAAGTATTAACCACTTTTTGAAATTACTGGCAGAATCCTCTCAACCCATTTTAACATAAAATGCTTGACTAAGATGAAACAATTTTTTTATTGTCTCCATAAAATAAAGCACCATGGTTTTTGCATCATTGCATAAATCTAAGAGATTGTGCATACATAAAAAGGATGAAACAAACTTGAATGCTAAATGCCAAAATCAACAAAATGCTTGAGTACTTACTGAGTATTTAACACTGAGCATAATGGGATGTGGTTCCACAGACTGAGAACACTAAATATTTACACCCAAGGACTTATTTCTCTGATACAGCTTCTTGTCGTAGACTAATATCCCAGCTAACACTATTAACCCTTTTTGTTATAAAAAATGTTATAAAAAATATGGAGCATTTCCCAAATCACATTTGTTTTCTTTCCTTTGACCCCCATCTCCTCCATTGTATTGAGTGATAATGTGACTGAAATATAATAAATCACCTGAAATATGAACTTCTAGATGATAGGAATATGTACCATTGCACAATTGGAGAATGTGATTTGGGAAATGCTCCATATTTTTTTCTTACACTTAGATTTGCCCCCTTAATAGCCTGATCTTGGAGATCCAATCACCTACCCTTGCTCTCTCATCTCTTTTTGTGATCTTCATTGATTTTTTATTGTATAAACTTTCAGGTAATTTCTTTTGGTTTACTGCAAGTAGAAAAACCACAGTCAGGTTCCTCCATTTTTCCAAAAGTCACATCTCTGTCTTTCAACTATTTTGTTGATATCCCATTCTCATCAATTCTCCTGAATTTTTAGACCAGGGCTATGATGTATATAGCCAGCCAGCAATGTTGCATAGTAATGCAGAGTTGGTGCCCGGTACAGGTCCAGCTGTCTTCATAATTCATATCCTTTTCTTTTTAGGCTGGGAGTGATGAAGAGAGTTACTAAGATTGTATGTGAATGGCGAAGTCTGAGGAGGTGGGCTTTCTTGGGGCTGCTTACTTACCCTCAGGCTCTGACCTTTGTGCCTTAGTGTCATCTCTTGACCATCCTGTTTCACTTCATAGGCAAAGGATCAAAAAGATTTCTTGGACATTGTGTGCTCAACCTTAGGAAGAATACATAATCTCTGGTCCCTGCACTGAAGAAATATTTTTTTAAAATCCATAGACACAAATTATCACAGAAGACTTCATAAAAATGAATGCAATTTGAGCTGGAGCAGGAAGGATGGGTTGAATTCAGAAAATTGGACTGGGGAAGAGATTCCATGCAATAAGGATCTGTGGAGCTAAGGTGAAAAAGAACCAAGCAAGCTTGCGAGTTAGAGAACAGGAAGGAAATTGGTGTTTTGAGATATTACTGAAGACGGGAAAGTTGGTTGGCCAGTGTATAGTCAATTCTTAGTACTAGGTTTAGGTAC
This sequence comes from Galagoides demidoff, assembly GCA_963574575.1. Lineage (NCBI taxonomy): Eukaryota > Metazoa > Chordata > Mammalia > Primates > Galagidae > Galagoides > Galagoides demidoff. Next base: position 47,093 of record CAUYQV010135294.1, read on the forward strand.
TTTATTAATTCTTTGATTCACTCATTCAATAAATCGTTTCTCATAGCCCACAGACTTCCTCCAGACTTCTTCTCTGGCATGCACAATCTTCTGTGATGTGGTTTCTGCATACCTTAACATTTATTCACTCGATACTGTGTACCTTCTTTTCAGTCATATTGAATCCTTTACAATCATTCTGAAAACGTAACCAATCACTGAACATGTTATACTCCCTTAAATCTCTGTATTGTTGCACAGGATATTTTTTCTAGACTCTATCTGATGAGTGTCTTATTATTCAGCCTCAGTTGTAGCAGGATTTCTGTTATTCCTCTGCTGCTGTGTAGAATCCTAGGCATATAATCCTAAAGCTTCTAAACCATATTTTGTGTTATCAGAGTACACGTCTGCTTCCCTCACTCAACCAGGAGCTTCCTGAGGGCAATGGATTGTGTCTTGTTTACCTTTACATCCACATTCCCTAGCATACTACCCAGCATGTAGCTAATAAAATATCTTATTAATAACTTAATTTACCTTCTGTGTAGTTTTATTTTAAAAGAATGATCTAGATACAACTGAATTGATAGATTGAAGAGGAGCGATGCAGGGAGACCAGTTATATACGTTTTTCATGAGGTAGCTCATGTGTTTAAAAAACAGTAGAAGGTATATTCCCGGCAAATTGATAAAGGAAAAAAAAGATAAGACTGCATGACTGATTACTATGGGCAACAGAGAGGGAAGAGTTAAAGATAATAAAGATTGAATATAATATGATAAATAACAAGACAGTGACCCTGGAAAAATAAGGTTACTTCCAGGTAACATGCTTTTTCTAAGTCAGATCTCCTGGTGTTAGTATTTGCCTTACCCCATCTCTGTTAAAAAGATGAACACTTTGTTCCTGTTCAGCTTCCTGGAGCAAAGCTTAAGATACATGTGGTTCTCATTTTCATATCTGATCAGGAATTTAGATTTGAAATATAAATAGTTCAACCACGCTGACTATAATTTCCTATCAAGGAAAGGTATGCAGTGCATAGGTTTTTGAATATATAAAGCCTGTTTCTGCTTTTGGGAGGTACAACTCAAATGTTATACCAGGCAGATGCACTGGGGTGCGCTGCTATGTAGCAGAGCCTAGCTGTGCATCACAGCTCTTAACTTTAAAACTCCAGAGAATTTGATGAGAGAGGGATCCACAAGAACATGACAAATGATGAGAGTTCAAACCTTAAGAGAAAAATGGGCTTATTGGTAAGAGATCTTTCTTTTCCTTTATTTACTGCTGTTTCTTATTCATTAAAATACTAAGCCTCTTGTTTTCATATGTGGCTGTGAAGCGGTATACAAAAATCAATTTTATATGTATTGTAGAATTCAGGAGACATATTGGTATCCATGTAAAAATCATAGGAGCATGTATAAAGCTTGATTTTGAACAAAATCTCTAAAGGAATTTGATTTTACTTTAGACTATGTCATAGATTCATTTTTATAGCTTAAATGTAATGCAGGTTAAGAAAAATATATTGAGATTTAAAAAGTTAAAATAAAGAATAGTGACTTATGTAGAAATACATAATTTCACTCAGTTACCAGAAGGTGGCACACCAGATTCTTCTTAAATACACAAAGACGAGGAATAATATTAATAGGAATATAAAATAAGCTACATTTAAAGACATTTTAATGTATTTTAAGCAAAGAAATAATTATTATTTGCTTGGTTAAACTTAATTCTAAAGCATGACAAATGTGAATTTCACCTACTATAACTTATCATTCAACAATAATTTTATGTGTATAGAATTTTAAAAGTAGACTTTGAAATAATCTTGTCATTAAGGAGATGCTGTTTTGGATTTATCATTCTGAAACAGAAATAAAATAATTGCCACTTGTCTTTTCTCATGGAAGGTTGTTAGATTTAGAATAACATCTTCGATAAGGTCTTTGTCAAGGTCTTTCTAAAGATACTATTAGATTGTGACTTTGATTTAGTTATGACTTTAATAATGCAATAATGATTGCGAGATGACCCAGAAATAACCATGACAGTTTGTTTTGAAGAAGCATTAGAAAAGGCTAATGTCTACTTTCTATATGCTAATAACATCATAAATGAAATAAATAGAAATAAATTTTGTGTTAGATCTGCTCAAACATCTGCCAGCATAGTTTTAATTTTTTAAGAGTGTTGATTGCCAACAGCATACACTGCAGTGCTTGTGTAGTAGTCCCTATTTTTAAAACTGTATTATTGAGGCAGTACTAGAAGTATATGTGTGCAGTATTGCATTTTGTATTAGCCCAAAAGAGCTGGATATGTGACAGAACTTCAAAAAACCCAAATCTTCTGGTTAGGGGACAGTGCATCTATTTATATGCTTTTATTAATTACAAGCAGTATGAAAATAAGAAAATTGGTAGTAAATGAACCTAGAAGAACATTAGCCATCTGTTCCCTGAAAGCTTGTAATGTGTGTCATTTGCTTTCAGGTTTTTATGGCAAAGTAGTATATTAGCAAAGAATTGACCTTTAGGATTAAAAAGCTAGAAAATGACAAATCATCCAAGGGCCGAGTATATATTTACTGGAAAAGTGTATCCTTGTGTTTAAATTTGGATAGTTTAGTCTTTTAGATTAGTTGCCAATAAATGTTGTACTTAACGTCAATCTTTATTCCAGACCTTCTGAAACATAAAGAGAGCTTATAAAACACATAGAATCTTATGGCTTTCTAGTTAAGGGCCTTTAAAAAGTTAATTTACATGGTTTTAAATTGTTCTGTGAGGTCTTAACTATTCAGGATTTATTAATATGTTTTATTAATTTACAGCTGAAATGTTTTCAGGATATGCTTTGAAAAAGTTGAACTAAACAAAATAAAGTCATAATTAACCAGATTTTTTTTTTCTACACTCCACTTTCAGGAGACGGAGGCAAATGTCTTTAAAACAAGCCGATTTCAAGGATATATTCAAAAAATCAACTTCAGGGTATGTCCAAGGGTCTGCATTTTCCTTTACGTCTTTTTTTTTTTTTTTTTACAATGAGAATTTGTTTTCATAAAAGACCCTGAGGTACTGGAAGACATTCAAGTTTACCAAGTAAAGTTTCAATAATGTCTAGAATACTGTGTTCATTTTGAAAAATGTATTTAAAAATAGCACACATCATTGTGTTGTACTTTATCTTTCACAATGTGCTTCCACAAACATAAGTTCATTTGGTTTTCATAACATTGCTGTGAGATGGGCAAAGAAAGTAGGATTTCCCCTAATTTACAGATGCAGGAAGATAACACCAGAGGTCAAAAGCTTATTAGTGACAGAGCAGATGAACCTAGGTGCCTAGCTCTGTGCTCTTCTGCATTCCCTCTGAGACAAAAAAAGTTTGCAACAAAATTTTAACTTTTTAATTTGTATTGCCAGATCAATATGATTTATACTACATTTGTTTTCTAATTGCCGTACCTCACAGTTTCCCGCTTTGCATCTGTCTGTTTGTCTGCTTCTGTGCCTGTCTGCCAGCTGGAGACCTTGTTTTCAGACTCTCCCAGACCTGGAAGGATCTGGAGTGTGGGAGAACAAGATAATGGCTGTGCAGTTTACTATGACAACTGTTGGTGAGAAGCCAATGCTGATATGCAAAGGAAGGCCAGGGACTGAGAAGAAGATAGAATCTTCCTATAGCTGGGGTATCTTGAGCAGAAATTGGTACCCTTGACATTAAAGCAATGTTTCTTCAGTGGTTTAGAAGCCCTGGCATAATCAGCTGGAGTACTTGTTTAAAATACAGCGTGATGGACCCTCCCTCCAGCCTTCTACATGTTACATATTCACCCCAGGTGATTCTTAGGCACACTAATGAGAGTATCTGCCGTAAAGATACAGACATTTTTTTCCTGGTATATGTATTGTAGCATAATGAAAGGAGCCACTTTTCTTTCAGCAACATCTATGTTCCATGTCAAAGCGAATCAACCAGGGAAGTGGGGTGTGAGAGGCAGGCAAAGGTGAGGAATGAAAGGATCTTATTTGCCCACATTGCTGTTATCTGAAGCATGTCACATCTGAAGCATGTCACAAGAGCTATTGTGCACTATGGTGACTGTGAGATAGTTTTAAAAGGTTTGTGTCCATATTAGACATGAAGAGCAGAAAGATTTCTACCAAAAGGTGCAAAATAAGTTTTGATATTTTGATAGTTAAATTCTTCCAGTTATTTTTGCTTTAAAAAAATTGTCTAGAAAATTAGTTGATCCAGGGTTCTAGATAGTTAAGGCTTTACTGTAGCAATGTAATTACAGTCGTGTTTTGTGTGTGAATATCCAATATGCTTGATTAGATCATAAGGGCCTTCTGGCCAGGGAATATGTGTTCTTTTGTATATTTGTGATGTCTAGTAAAGTCATAAGTTCTTAGTACTTATTGATGATTGAATTAACACAGCATGTACTTTCTCTTTAAGGGTTATGGGTTAGGCATAATGAAGTTATTGATTTGGGGATTTGTGAACTTCAAGGAGTCTTCTTAGCACTGTCAGTCACAGCTAAAATACTGAGGAGGCCTCAGTTGAAATATATGCATTTTAGTTGAACACGAGAAAGCAAGGCTGGGCACGGTGGCTCACACCTGTATTCCCAGCACTTTGGGAGGCCAAGGTGGGTGGATCTGAGTTCACACGTTTGAGACCAGCCTGAGGTATTCTCTAAATTAGCTGGATGTTGTGGTAGGCACCAGTAGTCCCAGCTGCTTGGGAGGCTGAGGCTAGAGAATTGCTTAAGACCAAGAGTTTGAGGTTGCTGTGAGCTATGATGCCAGGGCACTGTACCAGGGATGACAAAGTGAGACTCTGTCTCAAAAAAAAAGAAAATGAGAAAGTGTGGTCCTAATTAATAAATTTGCTAATGCTTTTTCCCTGGTTAGAGTATCACTTTAAGTTTAATCTTGCTGCCTCTTCACCCTTTTTGGAATGCATGTTATGTTGTTCTGTGCTTTACAAATCTGAATCTTAAAAATTAGTATTTCTGGAAACCCCTGAACATAAATATTTTTGTTGAAAGTCTGAACAGTATCATAGGAATTTAAACAACATGGTCAGACCTTGTAGTGGAAGACTCATAAAAATGCTCAACAGTATATTTGACTTAGATCAAGCTGAATAAGGAATGAATGAATAAATATATGCTAGCTAAGGGGAAAATATATTTTACTCAAGTATTATGTAGCTTCAGAATTCCATGAGAAGTAACTGATTATTTAAAACATATATTTGCTTTTAAAGACATGAAGTTCTGAAGTTAATTAGTTGAAATAGACAGACATAGAAGGACTGTCAGGAAACACAAATTTAAATTGCCTTTAGCTTAAATCTAGGTTCAATCTAGAGGATGGATTCTGCTTTTACTCAAAATTGCATTTACTTTAGTTAGTAATAGGACATGAGAAAAAGGAAATGAGATGATTTTCCTTTCAGATAACCACTGTATCCAAATTATAAAGTTAGACATAACGCCAAAAAAATACTGTGCTTGGCTCACAACACATGAATGCTTTATATAATGTGCTAATGATGTTTTACATCATAGGATTTTAATTGAATTGCTGTTTACATGCATAGCAATTTTGAATTACAGACATTTCAGATTCTGTCATTTAGATTTACCACCATATATTTCACATCTTTTTTAGTATAAATATTTCCCTACCTTCTACTTCTTTTGTAGAACTTAAAATCACCAAAGAGATGAATTTTAAATTAGAAAGAGAAGGAAATAGTCATGAAAATAGAGGTAGTACCAGGTTACTAAGTCTCTTGTATACTGTACTGGTTGAAAAGTCACGTTTGAAATTGAATCTTTTTTTGAAGTTTAAGATTTCTTCTTTGTTATTTGGTTTAAACCTTTTATTTTTAGAAAAAAATAGTTTCTGTGCTAATATATATAATATAATGGAGATACATATGTGTTTATTACAAATTTTACAAAGAAGTGGCCAACACATAGAGAATATTTTATAAATATTTTGTAAAACTTTGTAATGCATATTTTGTAAATAAAGGTACATTTAGTCATATTTTCCCATTTTCTCTATGTATGGCGACTTTGTGGGAAACTTTTGGAACACCCTGTATTTGAAAAGCTTTGTATGAGTGTATACTTTATTAGCCAGAGACACATTCATAACTGTTCAGTAGAGTAATATTCTTAATTGTCTGGTTGGACTGTACATTTTAAATGACTTTTTACTTTGATATTACAGGTTTGACGAATGACACATCAGAAATGCTAACAATGGCTTGCCTATTTTATTTACCAAAAGTAATTTGAGGAGATACTTAGATGGTTGCTGAGAGATGACTAAATAAATTGATCATTATTTAAGGAAAGCATAGAGACTTTTCATTAGATACATTTATTTTATTTAAGGAAGAAAATATTCTAGATATTTTCCTTCAACATATACCTATTTTTTAACAAGATAATGTGTCTAAATAATTTTCATTTTAAGGACTTTATAGCCTAAAATGATCAAATGAGTAGATGAGTATTTCTCTTACCAAAAATGTACTTTTAGAAATAGCAGATTTAGTAACAATATTTTGTTTTATTTCTTTTGTTTTATTGTTTGGGGTTCATTGAGGGTACAAAGAATTAGATTATACTGATTGTGATTGTTAGGTAAAGTCCCTCTTGTAATTGTGTCCTGCCACCAAGAGGTGTACCATACACCATGACCCCCCATTCCTCTCCTTCTTCCCCTCTCCCCAATTCCTCATTCCCCTACCCCTTGCTTTGTATTAGCTCATCTATTGCCTTCATATTAGAATTGAGTCCATTGGATTCTTGCTTCTTCGTTTTTGTGATGCTTTACTAAGAAGAATGTGTTCCACCTTCATCCAGGTTAATATGAAAGATGTAAAGTCTCCATCTTTTTAAATGGCTGAATAGTATTCCATGGTGTACATATACCACAGCTTGTTAAGCCATTCCTGCCTTGGTGAGCATTTAGCTTGTTTCCATGTTTTAGTGATTGTAAATTGAGCTTTGATAAATAGTCTAGTGCAAATGTCTTTATGATAAAAGGATTTTTTTCCTTCTGGGTAGATGCCCAGTAATGGGATTACAGGATCAAATGGGAGGTCTAATTTGAGTTCTTTAAGAATTCGCCATACTTCCTTCTAAAAATGTTGTATTAGTTTGCAGTCCCACCAGCAGTGTAAAAGTGTTCCCTTCTCTCCACATCCACCCCAGCACTTACAGCTTTGAGACTTTGTCTGTGGGTTGTTGTCACTGGGGTTAGGTGATATCTCAGGGTGGGTTTGATTTGCATTTCTCTGATGATCAGGGATGATGAACTTTTTAAATGTTTGTTAGCCATTCATCTGTCTTTGTCAGAGAAGGTTCTGTTCATTTCTCTAACTAGAATATTTTAAAAATCTTCTAAGATGGCTCGGCGCCTGTGGCTCAATCGGCTAAGGCGCCAGCCACGTACACCTAAGGTGGCGGGTTCGAATCCCCAGCCCGGGCCCGCCAAACAACAATGATGGCTGCAACCAAAAAATGGCCGGGTGTTGTGGCGGGCGCCT
>CAUYQV010135301.1:0-11448 GCA_963574575.1 Galagoides demidoff
TGGAACTGGAGCCGTATATGTAAAGGGTTTTTACTGAGTGTAGTTGTGCAATGATTGCTGGTTTCTAAGATGTGATAATCAAATACTAGAATTAATAAATGAATATAATAGGTACACCACGGAATACTATGCAGCCATAAAACAGATGGAGACTTCATATCTTCTATGTTTACCTGGATGGAGCTGGAACGTATTCTTCTTAGTAAAGTATCTTAAGAATGGAAAAAAATTATCCAATGTACTCAATACTATTATGAAATATATAATCACCTATGCATTCATATGAATGATAAAACCTAACTATAGTCCAGAAAGTAGAATGGAAGAAGAGAGAGAGGGGAGGGGTGAGGAGGGGGAGGAGGGAGGGTATTTGGGGGTACCTCTCCTAATGTGCATGATGGAATGGTACATTTCAAAGCTATCAATAAAAGGGAAAAAACATAAGAAGCTCTAAGAGTTGTGATTTAGTACTGGAAAATATTGTTAACTGGAACAACAATTTATGTTTAGGAAGTTTCACCTCATTATTGAGTATTAGTCCTATCAAAGACTTAACAATAGATGAGAATCTGACTTCCCTCAGTCTTTTCCTCTCCACACTTTTGAACTGGCCTTGGTTTTGGATCTTAAAACAGCTGGTGTGATCATTGTTTAATAATTTTCACAAACATGTTAATTTTTATAAGGAGATGTAATTCTGAACAAAAGACTTGTGTAATTAATTTTGAGCTTCATTTTCTCAGAAAGGCCTGTCACTGAAGAACTGATGGCTAAGATCCAGAGGTTTAAATAGAACTCAAATGCCAGCCTCCAACACTACAAGTAGTTCAGTTAAGTTGCTGCAATTAGAATGGCCTCTACCTCTTATGTAGGGAGGAAGGTATAAAGGATCACCATGATATTCTTGAGGAATTTCTGCCTATACATACTCTTGCTGACTGTCTTAACAATTCTTCACTGGCTGCTTTAAGAGCAAAAGTAGTGGCTCGGCACCTGTGGGTCAAGTGGCTAAGGCACCAGCCACATACACCAAAGGTGGTGGGTTCAAATCCAGCCTGGACCCACCAAAACAACAATGACAGCTGCAACCAAAAAATAGCCAGGTGTTGTGGCAGGTGCCTGTGGTCCCAGCTACCTGGGAGGCTGAGGCAGGAGACTCACTTGAGCCCAGGAGTTGGAGATTGCTGTGAGCTGTGATGCCACGGCACTCTACCCAGGGGGATAGCTTGAGGCTCTGTCTCAAAAAAAAAAAAAAAGAGCAAAAGTAGTAAGAAAATTATTTCCAGAGTCAGCTGGCATTGGAAATCAGTTATAATCAGGAAGATGATTTCCTTCAGTTCAACAAGTATTTACTGAATAGTTATAGAGTGTGTAATCAGTATTGTGCTAGATACTATGAGATATACCAAAAGGTATGACTCATCTTTTTACTCCTAAGTTTATTTCTTTTGTGATAGGAAACGGGTGCTAAGCATAAAATAATGTGAAAACAGTGCAAGATGATTGAGCACAAAGAGACAGATTGAATTAATTTTGGCTGGCATACGGTCAATTTTCATGCAAGTTGTACATCTTGAGATGATTTTCAAAGGATGGATAAGATTTGGACACACAGGCAGGGAGCATATTTTAAGCAGCAAACAATGTGAGTGAAGACTCATGGGCAGGAACAGCAGGGTATGTGCCCAGCACGGTGAAATATACTATGCTGGAGCACAGAAAGGGTTGGGAAAATAGAAAGGGCTACTATGTTTATGTAAACATTTAAAGGATTTACATTGAACATATAGTTATAGCTATATGGGTCTATCTATATATCTGTTTTCATACAGTATCTCTATCTAAATACTACACACACACACACACACACACTCTTACAGTAGAACCTTCATAAGTTGACCACCAAGAGACTAAAACAAACTGCTTAACATACAAACGTGGTCAACATAAAGAACTAGGCCTATTATACTGATATGTACATGGGGTGCATTTCCAATCTATGAAAAGTAGGTCAATATAAGAAGGTGGTCAGAGTAGGGAGGAAATCAGCTATGGAGGTTCTACTGTATTTATGCATTACTTGTTAATTCTATAACATTTAAATATACTGTGTAATGAGATTGACTTTACAGGTTTACCTATTTACTCATGCCTCCATATAAGAGAATTTACTCTGTTTAGGAGATAATCATTACTTCCCTAGGAAAGTAACAACCAAGTGTACATCAGTAAGGTAACTAACATTGTGGTGAACTCATCCAAACTCTTAAAAACAAGGCTATACATACCTTAAAAAATGTTATAATACTACACTGTTTTTTGTAACCTGCTTTTTTTTTCTTTCACTGACTTGTATCTTGTAAACTATTTTCATGTCACAGATGTAATTATGAAAGCTTATCTGTGTTTACTTAGAAATTTTTCCATTTACCTCAGAAGATATGGATTTTTAACATCTGTGCTTAAAGGGCAAGTTAAAAAATACCAGTAGTCAAATTTGAAGTAAATTTATCATCTATATACTCAAGAATAAATGTGACTTTAGGGCACTTGGACCCACATGCAATATCAAAGTAGTGTGGAGTATGGCCTAAGTTATTATCCTCTAGGTAGTGTATTTCAAGGGAGGAAAAGTGGCTAACAATATTGAAAAGATTGGTACCAAATAATGTGAAACTGGCTCAGTGTCTATTGTTCAGTGGTTAGCATGCCAGCTGCATACACTTGAGTCAGGTGGGTTTGAACCTGGCCTGGGCCTGGTAAACAACAATGACAAGTGCAACAACAACAACAAAAACAACAAAATAGCTGGTCATTGTGGCAGATGCCTGTAGTCCCAGATACTTGGGAGGCTGAGGCAAGAGAACTGCTTAAGCCTAAGAGTTTGAAGTTGCTATGAGCAGGGTGACCATAGTGAGACTCTATCTCAAAAATAAAATAAAATAAAAGTTTAAAAAATGATGTGAAACCAATAGAATATTTCTTGTTTAGGACACTATTCATGATAATTTGTGTTTAGGATTTCAAATGTCTCTGAGGTCTACAAATTTTCTAACACTTGTCCCTGAAATACTCTTTCCAAATAACAAATGGAGAGAGTCCAACAAGAAATACATAAAGACACATTGTATTGAGTAGAGTGGCTCAATATAACTTTAAGATATACTAACAAATCAATCTGGCTTTCACTGAGAATATGTAAGTACAAATGAAAGTAATTCTTCTATGGTTAGTGTAATTTTAAAAACTAGTATGTGAAAGAGCTATCTGCACTCCCATACGTATTTATTGTAGCACTATTCAAAATAAAATAAACTCAAGTACCCATCAAAAAATGAATCCATAAAGAAAATGTGGCATAGATACAAAATAGAATATTCAGCCTTGAAAATAATGAAATCCTGTCATTTATGGCCTAACATGGATGGCCTTAGAGGACAATACATTAATTAAAATAAGTCAAGGACAGAAAGATAAATGCTGCATGTGTCACTCATATGTGGCAGCAAAATCTGTTGATCTCATAGAATTAGAGAGTAGAATAGTAGTAAATAGAGGCTGGAAAGATAAAAGTTGGTTACTAGACACAAAATTACAGCTAGATGGAGGAATAAGTTCTGTAGGGTGTCCCAAAATACCCATCAAATCACCATACATAGGGAAAATGGGGAATTGTAGCTAAATATACCTTTATTTACAAAATATTTATTATAAAGTTTTACAAAATATTCTCTACGTGTTGACCACCTCTTTGTAAAATTTTATAATGAATATCTTGTAAATTAAGGTACATTTGGCTACAATTTCCCATTTTCCCTATGTATGGTGACTTCAGGGTGATTTTTGGAACAACTTATAGTGTTTTATAACACTATAGGGAGAATATAATTAATAGAAATTTACTATACATTTTAAATAGCCAGAAGAGAGAATTTTGAATGTTCCCAAGATGAAGAAATGACAATTATTTAAAGTGATGGATGTGCCAGTTACCCTGTTGTATGCAAGTATTGAAAGACCACATTGAAACTCATAAATATGTATAATTCTTGTGTGTCAGTTAAATTTTAACTTAAAAATTAGTAAAAATTAAAATCCACGTTTTCCTTCCTTCTCCATAGGAGTAAGAGGAGTAACCCATGTGGTGATAATCAGAAATTCAGAGAATTTTATTTGCTTATTTTACTGTTTTGTTTAAGTACTTAAATTTAAGAATTATTAGATATTCAAATTTTGCATTCAATTAGATCACATAGACTTGAGTGAAATGAAATTCAAAATGTTATTTCAATATTGATTTTTCCTTTAAATTACTCCCTTATTTAAAAATATATATCTAAGATGCAAATAAATTTAAGTGGCTTGATTTATGTGATTGCATTAACATGTTAATTTATTGTTTTTCATTTCCCATCAAGATACCTATGAATTTAGAAAAACTTACATTGTTTATAATTGTGATTGATTTTTGTTTCAGGTGGTAATTCAGGATGATTTCCCTGATAAATTGGACCCCAAATATTTTGGAGAGTTGCTTGCTGATCTAAGCCGTAAGAACATGGATTTGTATCACTGCTTATTAGAACATTTGCAGAGAATTGGAGGAAGGTACTGTAAACATACTTTTTGCATCAATGCTGTGTCAAAGATTTTACAACATTCTAGTGTTTTTTAAAAAGATGTTGTTTTTATGAGAAATTTTAGGTTCACATCAAAATTTTTAGACTTTTTTTTTGTTTTGACCATGTAAATTTATTTTTAAATTTTAATACCAAAGATGAAAAAAATCATTAAAAGGTATTGTCTTGTGCTGGGTGAAAGGTTTTTAGACGTGACACCAAGAACACAATTTATAAAAGAAAAATAATGACAAATTGGATTACATTAAGATTAAAAACATCTTGTTTGAGCTTACTCCTTTCTGCCAAGGAAGCATCATTAAAGTCCTTATTTTCACTGTTGTTATGTCTAAGTCAGAGTCTCCTAAAGAGTCCAAATAGCTGCAGAAGGTATTCATTGGATGGTTGAACTTTGAAATTAATGATGAGAGTCAGATCATTCCATTCCATTAAAAATGGAAGGTGAAAATATGCAAAACTATACTTTTAATGGGTTAACAGGGTAACTACATGAGAAATTTTGAAATTTGAAAATGTCTCATTATAAGAATTAATGATGTTGGCTTGGTGCCCATGCTCAGTGGTTAGGGCACCAGCCACATACACTGGGGCTGGTGGGTTCAAACCCAGCCCGGGCCTGCTAAGCAGCAATGAGAACTACAACAACGAAAACAACAAAATAGCCAGGCATTGTGGTGGGCACCTGTAGTCCCAGCTATTTGGGAGACTGAGGCAATAAATCGCTAAAGCTGAAGAGATTGCTATGATCTGTGATGCCATGGCACTCTACCAAGGGTGACAAAGTGAGACTCTGTCTCAAAAAAAAAAAAAATTAATGATATTTATGAAATTCATCAGACAGATCACAAGAGCCCTTTAGAATCAGTAAAAAAAATTCTGGTTATAATTTATTTTATTATAATTTACTGTGATGGCAAATGCAACCTCTTTAACAAGTAGCTCAAAAAATGCATAGTATATTATGAACTGTTTTAAGATATTATGTTGGGCATGGAGTTCAAAAAAATGCATGGTATATTATGGCTCATTTTAAGATATTATGCTAATGATATAATATACAATCCCTCTGCCAACACACCACTGTTGAATCTTCCACTTATGTGTGTTCAACATATGGAGGCCAGAGTATAATATATATGAGTGATAAGTGCAACATATATATGTGTTCAGCTGTAGCACAAAACTGGGAAATCATCAGAAATTTAAAATGATCTAGAAGATAAAGGAAGGTCAGTATAATTTTTTCTAATTCAGACTTTCTAATAACTAGATTATTCTACTTTGTAAATCTTCATTTAGTATATTGTTTCACATAAATGGGATGACATTATATATACTACTTTGTATACCTTTTCACTAAAAGAAAATTGTGTTTATTTTCACATGTCAATAATATTTTTAGTGCATGGAATGTATTCTTTCTTAGTATTTTGTCTATCTCTTTGTTCTCCATATATTAGCTCCCTCTCTCCTGCCTTTTTCATATTCATGATAGTATTCTATTATGATTTCCTGCAACTTCTTTGCATCTTTATCTAACTGTCCCTCCTGCTTACCAAAATCCCAACTCTGGATCACTCTAGCTCTCTAGCTCTCTCTCTACCTTACTTATTGTGTCTTTTTACCATGATCTCCTCCATCCAATACCCAACATTCAATATCTTCAGAGTGCAGAGGGCTCCATGAGGGCCATTTCATTTACCCTGGTGTCCTTGGTGCATAGCATAGAGACTGGTTTAGTGTGATGCTAAATAAATATATTCTTCAATGAATGGATGTATTCTTTACTGCTAAACCGATGCCACTGACCACTACTGGAGAAAAGCAGAGTTGTTTGTTTGAAATGGTGCTTTATAAACTCATGATTTCCATGCTTAGCTAGACCTTCATCATTGTTTCATCCTAATCAACATCCTCTCTCATTACCCATTACCCAAACAACTCTCCCTCTCTCCCATTACCCAAACAACTATTTCACAAATCATCTCTTTACACAAGTTCACTGCCTTAAAATCTTTCCCCTGACTCTTAACAGTCATTTAGCATATCCACTATGTTCCAGGCACTGTGCTAAGCACTTTATCTACCTATTTGTTATCTAATTTGCACAATAAGCCTAAAGAGCTTCAGATGGAGACTAAAAGAGAGTAAGTTATTAAAATAAAGTCAAACAGCTACTAGGTGCTTGATAAAATTCAAACACTTTGATTACTCTTACTTATAAGCTATTGTTACCAGAATTTCTTCCCACAGTAGGTCCTTGGTCTTGGGGATTGGAAGAATTAACCCAAGGACCACAGGTCAGTGGTAAGATAGGAGTTATCAGATAGAAGGGAATACAGAAGGAATAAAAAGCACCAGAGCTTCTGGCAGAGGAAAAGACCCAAGTGGGAAGTCTCCACGTGGGTCCCTTGTCTAGGGGTATAAGATCTTGGGAATTACATTTGGCCAGGACTTGGCAGTTGGAAGACACATTGCAAATGTTAATGAGCATACAAACAAATGAATGAATGCAGTCCCTCTAGCTGGGGCAAAATGGCAGGGCAATCATGAAATTGCCCAGGACTAGGAAACTGGAGTTCCCTGTCAAGCCTGGAATGGAGGAATCCTGTATCAATCTCATTCTCTGACTAGATACTCTAACTGCTGTTAGGGACAAATAGACATTGACTCAATCTTAACTGCTTTCTGCTAGATCAGGCAAAAGATAGAAGGGGGTAGTTAGGGATTCTTAGGCGGTGGGCGATCCAGGGGTCCATGATAGAATCAGTTATTGGATCGGTACTATTTACTGTTTGTGTCCTTATGAGGTCATCTCTGGAAGATACAAATCTGATTAGCACATTAAAAGGTACTGGTAGGCTGGGTGCTGGTAGTTCAGTGGTTAGGGCACCAGCCACATGCTCCAGGTATGCTAAAAAAAAAAAAAAAACATAGCCAGGTGTTATGGTTTAGCACAGTGCCAGGAACATAATGCCTGTAGTCCCAGTTACTAGGGAGGCTGAGGTAAGTGAATCACTTGAGCCCAAGAGTTGGAGGTTGCTGTGAGCTATGATGTCAGATCACTCTACTGAGGGTGACAAAGTGAGACTGTCTCAATAAAAGATAAATAAATACATAAATAAATAAAAGGTAAGGGTGGAACAGTGAAAAGAGGGGGTTAATTACAAAGTCATTGATGACAGGTTGGAAATAACAAAGCTAGAGATTTCAAAAGAAAACTGCATTAACACTTTCTTTGCTGGTTTCTAAATAGTAACTCTAAATTTTCTTTAGACTCACAAGTGCAGGTGGACTATGGCTGATTCTCTCCATAGCCCATTTCTGTAGAAGGTGGTTGGTCCCAAGATTTTACTTGTGAATAATGTATCCAGGAATCTATTTCCGTAACTTTAATAGCTGCAGGAGAAGACAATTACAGGAAAAGGATCATCCTGACTTTGGATCTAGGAAGGTGGATTGGAGGGAAGAGTTTTGATTACAACTAGATCTCTAGGAGAGAAAAGCTCTTTTAGTGTTGAACGTGAAAATGTATAAAAAATCATGTCAAGGTTAGATAGGGAGTTTTTTATAAGTCTTCTCTAGCTGCATAAATCTGTGCCATAAATTGTCAGCAATCATGTCCTATTTTCTCATTGGAATCAAAGAGAAAAGTGGCAGGATTTAAAGTGGCACAGGTGCATAATTGTAGCACCAGCCTTTCCATTAATAAGACTTGATATTTAAGAAGGTGGTTGTTTGACAGCTAAAGTTTTCCTTTTGAATATAGAAGTCCAGCAAGGTCATGACAAGTATAAATAATAGGTCTTTTCCTAAAGTAAACTTACTTGTCTTTGGGGTTAAGAGGGCTACAGCTGCTACAGCATATAGACAGTGTGGCCATCACTTGGCCACAGTTGGTATTAAGACTCTTAGGATAACTCCAATCTGCTCTGTAGATTCTGTATTATGGATATTAGTCCAGTCTTACATTCTGCTTTTGTAGGATAAAATATATATATTTTTTATTTTATTTATGTATTTTTTTTTTTGCAGTTTTCGGCCGGGGCTGGGTTTGAACCCACCACCTCCAGCATATGGGGCCTGCGCCCTACTCCTTTGAGCCACAGGTGCCACATTGTAGGATATTATTTTTGAGTGGAATAGATGGTGGGAATTTTTTTAACTTAATTTGGACCAGTTGAGCATATTTTGCTCTTCCCACCTGTCCCTCATTAATTTCTGTCTCTAATAAGGGAGGGCATAGTATATGGGTCCTTGTCCTGTATTCATATAAATGATTGTTCTTGGTTTAGTTAGTAAACCAACTAATCCTCCCCCAAATGAGAACAGGACCTTCAGGCATGATTAGGGAGGTCTGAGAGAACAGCCAGTCCCCCCAATTTCAGCTTAAAGCCTGAGAGAAGAATTTGGTAACTGGCTTTCCAGACGCCCTTTGTATACTTACAGATTTAGGGGAAAGAAGACCAGGAATAGAGAGGAGTACAGGAAGGAGGCTCTAGTGTCCAGGAGAAATTCTATCCCCTGGCTCTCCATGATGAGGTACACATGGGGCTTTTGAGTGGTGATGACACAAGCTGGAACCATGAGAAACTGTTCCAGGCACTCACTGTCCAGTTTGAGGGCTGAGGGGGGTCACTGTACCAGGAGGCCTTCACCTCTGGGGACAGGCTGTCATTCAGTGGTCACCTTTGCATTCTGGACTGGGGCTGTTGGTTTCCCCAGTAGGCAGTACTGCCAGGGGCAATCTCTCTTAAAATGGCCAGTCTGACTACATTAGAAACACCTATTCTTAGTTCCTCTGGCTTTCCTTTGCACCTGAATTTTTTGGTTTGAACCCACCATCTCCAGTATATGGGACCAGCGCCCTACTCCTTTGAGCCACAGGTGCTGACCGTTGGACTGCCATTAATAAAGCTGTCATTCTTTTTTTATTCTTTTTTTTTCCTTCTCTTCCTCCTGATATCAATTATAATTAAAATCACTATGGCCATTTTAAGAAGGTTCTCCAGGTTATGATTGGGGCCTAGAGCCAATTTTTGGAGTTTTCTTTTAATATGCGGGGCAGCTTCAATGATAAGTTTATCTTTTAAAATAGTTTGGCCCTCTAAGATGTTGGATGAGCATGTTTTCTCATCACCTCCCTAAGATGCTCAAGAAAAGCTGAGAGACTTTCATTTTGCTCCTGGTAAATAGTAGACAACTTAGAATAATTCATAGGCTTTCTCTTAGATCGACATAAACCTTCCAGGGTACATGTTATAAAATATTTATGCCACCAGTCATCTTGTTTCTCAGGGTACCATTCAAGATCCTCAAAGGTAACTGCCTGTCTTCCCTTGGGGTATCTGTCCCTTTTCTCAGAGGACATTCTGCTATTAGTATTGGACATGAACCACAAATCACCCCAATTTCTCATGTCATCCAAGACTTCATTTTTCTCATTCAAAGTTAAATTTTGATGTAGTAGTAGTATTATATCTCTCTAAGAGAGGTCAAAGCTTTGCCCTAACCCTTGGAGAACATTTGTGTACCTATCTGAGTCATCAGAAAATTTTCTTAAATCAACCTTGATTTGTTTTAAATCTGTCAAACAATCAAGGGACATAAGGAAGGATACAATTGCTTTCTGTGGGTCCCAACAGGATCAGAAGAAACTCTTGGAACAGACTCCTTTTTGGAGTTTTCTATTGCATAGAGGAAGGTGCAGAAGAAGTACATGACAGGTTTGAACTAGGTGGTTACGGTATCTCTCTCAGGAATCCCTGGCCATTTGGGAAAATTACTACAGCCAAGGAGAGGTGGATCTATCTGACAGGTTTTATACAGTTGGGGATTGTCTCTGAGAAAAAAGTAAGATTGGACATAGGGTACTTCAGAACACTTCTCTTTTTGTTTACCATAATTTATAGTACCCTCTGGTGGACATTATTCACCATTAGAGAGTAGATACTAAGGCCAGGCCTGGGTGCAGAAGAAAACCATACATTCCTTCCTGAGCGTCTGGGGATAAAATATTTTCCAATGTTTTAGAATACAGCCCAGAGGGGTGTTCTGGCAGCACAGGTACAAAAATCAGGTATCCAGGAGCCATAGTGGTCCCATCTGATGAAAGTTCTCTTGGTAATAGAACATATTACTGAGGTCTTCTCCTAGAGAGAGAATGTTACCCATCTGTGGGAAAGAACAAATGTCCAGAAACTTAATCAATCCCAGCCTCTGTGGTTCTTAGGTTGTCAAAGCATCCTCTGACCAACCCAGGAAGCCTTCTGGCCAAAGAAAAGGAAGCATACTTCTGCCGCTTGGGGAGGAATTCCTGAGGAGGACCATCTCCCCACCCTACGCACTTGTCTGGATTTAGCTATGATTACCAGTGTAGCACTTTGTATACCTGTGGGCTCTCCTGTGCTTGTTGCAGCCAGCAGCACAGACCAAAAAATCAAGTATATGGGAGCCTCATCCCACCTGTTGCAAGTTGTACCCCTTTTCTGCACTTGGAATTGAGTATATACCTGTCAATTAAAGTGGGGACAAGCCCAGCCATGCAGAAAATGGCTGCATGGTACCTGCATATGTAATCTTAACAAGCTTTTTCTAAATTTCTAGGAAGAAAGGAAAATGGGCTTTTTATCACAAGCAGTTTTTTTGTTTGTTTGTTTGTTTGTTTGTGATTTTAAAATTTTATTTGATGTGTCTGACAATCACCAGTTAGTTCTCATCCACGTTGACTGTCTGTAGATTTTTGAAAGTGGTAACAGGTACATAGGTAACCAAAGTATAGAGCTTGTTTGGTGAATCTTCATCTTCA